>JAUMGZ010006561.1:0-10339 GCA_032359645.1 Pododesmus macrochisma | reverse complement strand
ACAGACCTACCAACCGTTGTTTTTATTCATACGCCACATATTGAAATGCAATGAATAAGGCAATTATCAACAACACATACAGCAGATAAATAAGCAAAACGAAACAAAAAGACACAAGAAACACAAAATAATCTCACAATGTACAAACTTTCAGCTTTTGAAAAAGAGAAATAGTACTACTTTCTGTGGACGTTGCAAAAGGAAGATGTCAAAGGTCTTCCTACAGCCTACAGGCTTTTGAAAGTTTTGAGAGTATGCATGTGTGAGAGACAAAAACCAAAAAGCCTGTGGCACACCAAAGGTGTACCCCTTGCTTCAAAACCAAATAACAGGAAGAGAAGCAGTGAAAGCAAGGAATCAGAAATCAAAGCAAAAGGGATAGTTCAGAAAGAAGGATGAGCCTATGCAACGGCATTTCCACCTACATGTTCTCTTCTATCGAACATGGGGATCTTTATCATGCCAGGGGGTTAAAAATTCTGGTACACAGGCCAGGCTAGGACTGCCAGCTTAACATCCCCTCCGAAGGATGTGCTGATCTAGATCTAGAAACACAAATTCCCGTCGACATAGCTCTTCAGGTCATTGAGACACTCAAACCACCCCTCCACTATAAGGTGTCAAGTACAGGGAAGATAAATTAGTATGAATGATAATTTTTCTTGCATATAAATCAGTACAACATGTATGATAATCATGATAATCTTTCTTGCATAAAAAATAAGTGTAAAATAAATATATATGATAATCTTTCCTACATGTATATTATGTATACTGTATTAGGGCTGGGTATACGTATTTGAAGGGTCAAAACAATACGATACATATCGTGATATGTTAAAACGGTATATGATACGTATTGCCGATATGGAAATGTTCGTTTTTGGTGTTGAGACATATTCATGTACTTGTGTATCCTGTAAAAAAAAACGATTAGGACAAACAGAATTTGAAAAGTATTGCTTGTTTTGTTAGTATACCTAATATAGTTTAAATTAAACTACTAATTCAAACAAAAACACAAAAGAATACTAAAATGAGTGACAAAACTATTATTTACTGAGCAAAGACGGGTGCCTTCTTATAATAAATTACTAAGTTTGGTTTAGGTGGAGTTGGTGCACAAATACTGCCATCTGTTCAACAAAATAAGAAAAATATTTTTTGAAAATCAACAATTAATTTTATAATTTAATTTCAATACAAACAAAACATTCATATTGATATATTTCTTTACAGACTTTTTAATTCAAAACATGTACACAGTAATAACATGTATACATTTAAATTTACATTAATGATTTTTAAGTTAATATTTCATGTAGACGATCGGGCTACAACTTTTTACAATCATGTAGACCGCTGGCATTTCATGTGGCCTAAGACTATCGGTTTACCGCTAATTTCCCACACTGGTTTACCCAATGAATTATTTATAAATGCATTATGGCTTTTATTCAAAGCTTGACTGGCTTGACTTCAATCGTCCTCTTTTCACCGTGATTGTGTTATCTATTTTATGTGAAGCCACACTTTTGATTTTGTTTTCTTGCATTTGACATTATGTGCAATTTGACTACGAAGTAACTTTCACAATCTAACTTTTGGTTACGAAGACGCATTTCCGGTGCATCTAAGAGACCCGGATTAGTTATTGATCTTGTTTTGGTTTATTTTGTTTGATGGAATCTTCGTCTGCAGAGCAGTTTAAATAAATAAATATCTCAAATTTAGATTTAAAATAGCGTAAAACATGTAAAAAGGTAAGGTATGTCAAAACAATATGCTGATATATACAACGGCATGGTTACGTATCCATACCAGTATTGCTTTGAAATACAGGTATGTACCGGCATATCGATCCAGCCCTTAATGTATATCATATTAAATTGGACAATGCAATAGAGACGTAACACAAGAGTTCTCTGCATATTAATTGTGGGTAAACATCATCAGGATGTACTTCTATATATAAATACCATATCCGTTTATGACCGGAAGGTGCTGTGTGACAATTGCAATCTTTAGTAAAATTAAAAATTTCAGCTCATGATCAGAACTCCTCAAAGTCAATATCAGGACGAACAGCAACATATTACTCAAAATGTAAAGCATGCAAATATAACACAATGTAAAATATAATTGTTTTTTTGTAAACATCAAATTAATGCCTACCCTTTTAGCTAATTTCACAGAGTTTTCCACTAACATGGTAACAACATTAGAGATCTCATATCTTCCTTCCTTGTCTTGGCAGGCAGCAATAGCTTGTCGTATCAGATGTTCATCATCAATTCCCGTAATTTCTTTGATTTGGGCAAATGCGTAGCTTTCTTCCTTATCTCTTGATGTCTATTAAAAAAGTTTAATGTTTAAGAAGTCTTTATAGACGACAGAAATTGGATTGCTATTGACAGAAACATACAATAACACCTACTAGGGCTGTCACTGATAGGCTCCATATCGCTGTATTGTCCATAAATAGTGATTTGATGCATATGCGATATCATATAAATAATTATCCAATTTCCATTGCTAAAGTTAGTTGGTGGACCAACCTTCCTGAAGTTACTTTTCAAAAATAATTATGTAGGAGGCGGACAAAAGCTCTCTGTGCGGTGTAAAATAACTGATAATAATGTGAAATAAAACGCCGGAGAGCTTCCAAAAAAGTTAACCCCATGAGGCCCTAGATAACCTCATGTTGCTATTTAATAGGTCTGTCCTTTTTAAGGTTTGGTGTATTCAGTTTTTAATTATTGATCAAATTTTCTCACATGCATTCACACAATGTTTCAGCAACATTTATCAATACTTTCTAGTCCGATTCTAAAGAAATCTCTTTTGTCGGCAAATACATTCTGTTGCGAACTAGCAGTACCATTCAGAGATGGTAATTTTCAGTAAAACAATCAGAACCATAGGCAAATTACTTAAGTACTTTATAAGTTGCAGTAAAAAGTTTAGTTATGTTGCAGCATGGCACATGGCCAAATAGTGGAAATACTTCGTTTACGTTTGGCATGCATATATATTGCATTTAAGGAGAATTCTAGTTATATAATTCGAAACATTACCTGCGTAGGGCATCGAACTGAAGGTTGCACAGTCATAGTTCTCAATACAATTAGGTATTAATCTACTCTACCGGCGTACACGGATCTCGAGCAGGAAAATGGCGATTTTCATGTCAAACAATTCTGTTTGATCTATCTATGTTTCTAGCAAATTACTCCACAAATCAAAAAAACAACAGCAAAAAAGACATGTGTTAGTTCATTGTTCAAAAGCACTTATTCCGTGCATAACAGCAATACAAGTCTTGTATTAATCTTCATTCTACAGAAAGTCTTTCAATTCCTTTCCCATGACGACTTATGGCGGAGGGGTTTCCCGTGTCCCAAAACTTTCCGCACAGCGGAATTTGATTGGTGCTTGTTGGAATCCCCAACTGCAAACATTCAAATTGCATTATATGCTGACTTCAAACTATAAACGATGACAAATCCACATTCTTATGTAACTATTTCAAACGTTTTTCAAAAAAACCATAAACAATCAAATGCTAAAATGAACTAAATTAATGAATAAAGTTATGAAAAAATCAACCAATCAAAATCATTGGTACAAAAAAGTGTCCTTTTGGGATGCATCTAGAATTTACAGTAAATTTGTACCATAAATTCTGTTAGACTCGATAATGTAGAGCAATGGTTGGTGTGTGACAGAAACTTCCACGTGTGGGTGTTGACATTGAGTTTGTGATTTATTCTTGTCTGTGTGAGGAGAACATCAACCCAAAATGTCATTCCTTACAGACTCATCACTTATGTTCTTGTCTATGGTAATGCATGAGAATTTTAACGTATACACTATTCCCAGAAATTAGTCCTGTACAGGCCGCTTCGGTATATATTGATCCCTTCATTGGAGGGATGAATCACAGGAATCAGATGTTTTATCAATAACAAATCATTAGCAAAAAAATGTGTTCATCTCTGTATATAGATAGAGAAAGGAGTGTAATGGTGGACACACCCACTCCGTCGCCTCAAATATTGACTTATTGCTCCTGGTGATACGGCGCCTTTTAAACCCAAATAAACCTAACCAACTTCATGTTACATTAATATTATACTAAAATTTTGAAATGTGAATGCTTCACTCACTGTATTTATTGTCAAATTCGTCCAATAACAAATTTTAGCCTGAATCCCGGCTGCTAGGGTGAAATCCATCAATAACAGGAAATATGGGGATGGTGCTCATAATGCCTAAAAACGAATACTGATATGATTATATGAATAATGATTTATTATTGATAAAACATCTGATTCCTGTGGATGAATATACCGAAGCGGCCTGTACAGGACTACCCAGCAATGACTCCAATGATAGCAATGCAAACGGAAAATTTTCTAATTCTTACAATATTTTTACATAATATGTCTCAGCTCCATTTCTGAATGACAAAACTGCAAACAGATTGATGATATCCTAAAAAATTGACAAAGTTATTAACAGCACTTTAAAGTTGCTACGTTGAAAGACTTTCTTGTAAGTTTAGGCCTATTTTGAAAATTCCTGTAAAAGAAACCCCAGTCTATAAGTTTTTTGTTTTTAAAGATTTCTTGATGAAATTTTCAAGAAAACGCTTATGCATGTGTCATCTTCAAGAAAAACACAACATAAGTGCATTTGAACATACACAACTTTAGGAAACTATGTTCAATGATGTCTACCCTCATAAAAATACAACAAAATGCTGGGAAAAAAATTAACAAAATATTGGTCAGAATATTTAAAAATTACATAGAGTGATAAATTTTTACACTGTTAAATAGAGGTAGTGCAAAACATATTAATTGTGAAGTAACATGTCTTATTTAACAGTTTACAGTCACTTAGATGTTCCAGTAAGTAAATAGTTGCTTCATAATATAACTGAAAATGTTATTAGACTTTGAAGTACAAATGTACCAGTGATACTATACACTGTACATATCATATAACAGGGGTATAATGCATGAGTATCATGTACTCGATCAAGGTAAATTAAATGTAAAATATCATTATGATATTGCATTTTATTTGAAGTCTTGCGTTGAGAAGAGATTAACCATCATTGGGCAGCATTTCACCATTAATATCAACACTATAAGCATATTGGTTGGTATTCACTGAACATTGGAGTGTTAATATATTGAAAAATGGTATTTTGTTGTCATACAGATTATTCATTGATTTAAAAATGTGTTGGATTAATAGTAATACTGTGATGAAAAATATGTTCTATTTATATGTGATGGTAAATAACAATGTGTTAAGAAAATAAGAATTGAATTGAATTTATATATGTTCTTTGCAATTCCTTTGATAAAGAAATAAAGAATTGAATCCCAATGAGTGCATAAACTGCTGTCATTTGTAGATCTAGATAAATGCAACAGAAATGGGAACAGAGAAATTCAGATTGTTCCCTGTTGTTACATGTACATATTATTAGTAAATTAAATACAGCATAAATTAAATTCATACAAGCACTGTTAAAGTTAGAACCTCTGTCTCTATATAACTTATGTAAAAACTTAAAGTGAAATAAAAAGATTTGCCTACCTATAACCTACCCTAATTTTTTTGAAGCCATAAACGGAAACACAGTATTAATTTTGTTTGGTCCAAATATAAAAAAACAGTATTCATTATATTCTTACCTGTTTTCATTTTGAAAGACAATGTCGGGTATGTCCTGGTCATTCACTGTCACAGGAAAGCTTGCGAGAGTTGTCTTTCTTGATCTATTAAAGAGTCATATTTTTTTGTTCCCAAGGAACTGTAAATTACTTTTTATTTTATAGCTAAACAGAAATTATTTTAGAAATTAAAACATTTGATTCTTTTCATGAATTTTAACAGCTACAGAATGATGGATTAACCTGAAGAGCATGATGACTTTTGCTCTTTTCCTCCTCTCCTCTAATGTGTTCCAGTTGAGTTCCTGCAGCATGCTGTTAACACTGCTAGTTTTCTTGTCGTCCCCCATAGCAAATCTCACTGCTCTCCTTTGTAATATTTCCAGTGCGCTGATGTTTCTTTGTGCAACTGGGTCCCACACCACACATGCATACTCCATTATAGGTCAAATCAATGTTGTATAGCACTGGGCCTTGATCTTTGTTGGGCACGAGCTGATGTTTCTCCTCAAAAAGGCTAGGGTGTTGTTCGCCTGTTTGGTTGTGCAGTTGATGTGGGTGTTCCAGGACAGGTTGTGACTGATGTTGAGTCCTAGCTATAGGTACAAAATGTACTTTGCACTCTTCACTGATGCTACTGAGGTTCTGTGGATGGTATAATCGTGCATGATTGGATTCCTCTTAGTGGTGACCCTCAGTACCTCACACTTGTCTGGGTTAAACTGCATCAACCATGTTTCTTCCCATGTCTGTAAGTTATCCAAATCTTTCTGGAGAGTGGTGGTATCCTCCTTGTTTCGTATTTTTCTATACAACAGACAGTCGTCAGTGAATAGTCTGGCTTTAGATATTACAAGCTCAGGCAAGTCGTTATATATAATGTAAAAAAGGAAGAGGAGCGGCCCCATGACTATCCCCTTGGACACACCAAATGTTACTGGTGATACCTCTGACTTCTCCCCCTCTAGAACCACCTGTTTTGTTCGTCCTTGCAGGAAGCTGGTAATCCATTGCAGGGCCTTTCCTCGAATACCGTAATACTGACATTTGTCTCCTATATGGCATTTTATCAAAAAGTCTTGAGAGGTCTAGGAGCTGGATACAGTCGAGTTGGTTCTCTCCGCTGTTCAGTCCATCCGCCAGGTCTTGGAGGGTTAGGATAAGTTGATTTTCACAGGATTTTTCTTTCCTAAAACCATGTTGATAATCTGATAGGATGTTGTTGTTCTCTAGGTTCCTAATGATGTTGCAATGCATTATATGCTCTGTGATCTTACTAGTGATGGAGGTCAAGGACACAGCTCTGTAATTGGAGGCTTTACCTTTATCTCCCTTCTTTACTCCACTGATGGGGTATCTTGCCTTGATGCAATGCAATGAGGCATTGAAGATGAGAGAAGGTGCAGGCACTAGCTCGTTTGCTATGTCTTTCAGCAGTTTATGTTGTTCAGTAGCTTTAAGATGCCAGGAGCAGTGATGTTGATGTGTGGCACGGTAGAGTATGAGCTATCTCCCTTTGTTGGTATCTCATCAGTTGTTTCCTGTGGAAGACCTAAGTAAATTGGTCGTACAGGATGTTGGCCTTCGAGTTGCTATTGCGTAACAGTACTCCATCCTTCCTAAGGGGTGCTTCTCTAGTGCTGTCAGCTCTCTTACTTTTAATAAAGCTCCAAAAGTTCTTTGATGTTGTGGTACTCTCCTCCTTTAACATAACTGAGATGTAATTGTTGTATGTTTCCTGACATGTCCTTTGAGCCTTCTTCTTGATGTCTTTGAAGTGCTACCAGTCTTTTTTCTTACCGCTCATTCTTGCTTGTTTATAGTTTCGCTTTTTACGTCTGGATAGTCTCTTCACTTCTGTGTTAATCCATAGTTGGCTGAAACTAGTGAATTTTGATTGGATGTTTTCCTCCATAAGCTCTATACATCTCGTTTTAATCTTCTCCTACAGTGTGTTGATCTCCGTCCCCATGCAATACACCTCCATAAAGTCCTTTACAAAGTTGAGCATACTAGTACTCTCCTTAAGATATGGTCCATGTCGACTCTCTTTCAGAAGTATATCTTTCCCTTCACTGGTCTCTGATACTTTACTTTGATGTTTGAGTGGATGTAAGCTATGGTGTTGTGATCACTTATGCCTGGGATAGGGGTGGATCTGTTGATTAACAATTACATGTACATGTACCTATTATTATACTTTTGATGCTCCCAATAAAACAATAGATGTAATATTATTAAACTTTGGATACTTTCAATAAAAACAATACATATATCATTATACTTTTGATAATCTAAATAAAGCAATACATGACATATTATTATACTTTGATACTATTACTAAAACCATACATGTAATAATAATATTATTAAACTTTTGATTCTCTCTGTTTCAAGAAGTTAGCTTCAATAAGATCCTTAACAGTTTCGGTATTTTCATTCAGCATTCAAAATATCCACAAGAAAAGATCCTGGTTAGATCGTGTACCTAAATTATCGTCTGTGATAAAAAAAAAGTGTAGATAAAAAGGAGTCTCTATTGATTTTGAACACAGGACATTGTAAAAGGAAGTGGATTTCATCTTCTGCTACTTAGTCAGTCTTTTACGTCTACTAAATTTCTTTATTTTCAAGTACTCTTCACATGCAAAAGTTTTGTAAAATTTAAAATAGTTGTCTAATTTTCCTGAACTGCTATGTGTATATTGATTTTTAACTTTTACCTATATTCCAAGAATTCTATCTTAATTCTTTCTTTAACAAGGGTCTTAAACTAGAATTTTGCTAAGAGATTTACATTTGGATAGATCAAGATTAAGTCTCTCAGTCAGGAAAACAATGCAAGAGTACCATGATTTAGAACTGATATATATATATATATATATATATATAAAGTAGTATAACCATAACTACTTCTATAACATAAGAGGCCGCTTATATGCCAACTGCGGATGCATGAGCCTGTCAAAAGTATCTTGCTGTGTTACCTCTAACATTCTTGGAGTATAACTATAACATCAATCATGATCAGACTCTGTGTGTATTAGATTAAGCGTAAGCACATTATATACAGGTTATGAATTCTGCTAAGTGTTTTTGATGACAATTGATAATACGTACTCTGCATCCGTTAAAAAACAAACTACAGAGTCTGATGTAGAATTAGTGTCACCCAGTGAAATGGAGATATCTCCTGCATGAGAATTGTTCAAGGTTGGCAAGCATGCCCGTGTATCTGGTTATAATCCCAGACATAGACCAATGTTGTCAACATTAGCCTTCAAGATTATATTAGGCCCTTAGGCTTATTTATTCGTTGTCTGTTTAAACAGTTAATTAGTGGAAATTCTTTCGTCTCTGCTTACCATAGTATAGTATAGTTACATGTATGTTGACAAAACCTTTAGAGTTGGCAATATATAATATCAAGATTGATATACAATGTATATTATTTGGTTATAAGCCACAGGTACAGACCGTACAGTAGACTTCCTGATAAACCAGAATCTGTAACACAACAGATTAAATTCACAAATAGATTTTTAAGACAAATAACCATGCATATTTTAACATGTATGAAATAAGAAGCACATTACCAAAGACACTTAATACAATATGGTACAACAAAACACAACATACATGTGAATTCAGGTCAGCCGCCTCTAACTTGCAGAGTTATTGCCCCTTTTATAATCTTTATATAGTCCATATAAACTTGTACAATTTTTGACTTGGATTATTCAGATGAACGTTAATGTCCCTTGGGCATCTTGTTAAAATTTGTTCTTTCTTAATTGTGTTTAAAATCTGGTTATAGTAAATGTTTTTGCAGCAACAAACTCATCAGAGGGGAGTTATATCCTATTGCTTGCATTTTTAGTGTTATGATGAGAAGGGTACGTAGACACTTGTTTTTTATAAAAAGAAAATTGTATTTAAAATACATGACTGCATTAGCCATGGGAACATGCACAGTGTTTGACGCTTGCAATAGGTATTGGTCAATTATTTATAGTTCATCAGACTTATACTTCTAACACATTCATTTACATGTGTTCCATTATATTACTTGCAGGTGCTTTTCTTTGGAGGAGGTTGGGTGTTCTTTTTAAAACAGCTATTTCGTGATTATGAGGTAAGGAATGTTTTGTTTTGATAATAAGAATGTAACTTAAAGTGGTCGATAAACGATAAAATATTGTAAATAAATCATGATTTGTTAATTATAATAGATAAAAGTTGTTTGTAATTAAAAAAATGTATCCCCGCTATGAAAGTAGTCCGGTAGTGTTTGCTTGTTTTAATTTCCAAAAATAAGAAATTAACCTTTTGTGACATCATTCTTCTTTTTCATTGCTTTTACTCAGATTCTTTGTTAGACTTTTACATTAACTCCATTTACAAGGAAGGGTACAATACAGCCACCTTGATTTGACAAGTGATCACCACCACCAACACCACTGAAAAACAAAAAATGATCACTGTTATAGGCCTAGGCTGATTGCTGGCAAGTCCACCAGCATTAGTTGAAAGTCACTGTACATTATTTTGTTTGTATAGTTTCAACAGTTTTTAGTCCATCTGGACCGAAGGTCCAAAGTGGACTTTTCTCATACAAATCCTGTCCGTCGTCCGTCCGTCGTAAA
>JAUMGZ010006550.1:0-10339 GCA_032359645.1 Pododesmus macrochisma | reverse complement strand
TTTCATTGAAACTTCATAGGAATGTTCAGAACAAGGTCCTGACCAAGTGTTGTTATTTTTCGGGTCCGTCAGTTATCTAAGATGGCAGCCATCTTGAAATTCTATTTTGAACTTAAACTCCAGTTCTTCTGAAGGGATTTCATTAAAACACAGGAATGTAATTGTTCAGTATACTGTCCTGAAAAAGTGTTGTTATTTTTCAGACTGGTCAGACATCTAAGACAGCTTATAAATCAAAAACCGTAGACTTTTTGTATACACATATGTATTAAAGAATTGTAGGAAATAATGCGAGAAATATTTTGACAAAGATCAAGGTGACAGGGTCAAAGGTCAAGGTCACTGACAATTCTGATGACTGAAAATGTAAATTTTCTCGAAAATGGTAGACTTTTTGTAAACTTATTTGTATTAGAGAGTTGTAGAAAATAATGTGAGGAATATTTTGACAAAGATTCAAGGTTTTAGGGTTAAAGGTCAAGGCCACAGACACTTCAGAAGCTTAAAATAACATTTTTCTCAAAACAGTAGACTTTTTGTAAACTTATTTGTATTAGAGAGTTGAAGAAAATAATGTGAGGGATATTTTGACAAAGATTCAAGGTCGTGGGAACCAATGTCAAGGTCAATGACATTTCTTAAGACTGAAAATGTAAATTTTCTCAAAAATAGTAGACCTTTTCAGTTTTGTATACTTAAATGTATAAGAGAGTTGTAGGAAATAATTTTAGGAATATTTAGACAAAGCTTCAAGGTCATTGGGTCCAAGGTCAAGGTCACTGACACTTAAGAAGACTAGAAATGTCAATTATCTTCAAAATGGTTAACTTTTTGTATACACATGTGTATAAGAGAGTTGTAGAAAATAATGTGAGGAATATGTTGACAAAGTTCCAAGGTCTCAGTGGTCAAAGGTCAAGGTCATGGACACTTCTGATGACTGAAAATGTCAATTTTCTCAAAAACGGTAGACTTTTTGTATACACATATGTATTAAAGAGTTGTAGGAAATGATGCAAGAAATATTTTGACAAAGTTTCAAGGTCATGGGGTCCAAGGTCAAGGCCACTGACACTTATGAAGACTGAAAAGTACTTTTTGAAAAAATGGATTACTCAGGTGACCGTTAAGGCGGGCCTCTTGTTCTTCTTTGGTCTTTTGTCACGATATCGGTGAACATATCTGGAAGTGACGTTTAGCCCTAATTAAATAAAAAAATAAAATAAATTTTCGATGTTTTTCGTTCTGTTGATTCCACTCATCCTGTTTTTTTGTATTGTTGATATTATATTTATTTGTTCTTGTTTAAGTTTACAAGTTTATATTTTTTGCAGGTACTCTAGTTTTAATTAACCAATAGGATCATCGTACCACTTACAATGTACTACACATGTTATTTGGGTCATATCGATAAAACATACTATTTTTGAATGCATGTTTAAAAACGGCTATTTTTATATACACTTATTCTATAAATGATAATGTTAGATAACTGACTACACCAAACGACGCCTGGTTAAATTGCTGTAAGTAGTCTATTCAATTCTTCGTCGGTCTCAATCCCAATACAGCAGTTCCATGTGTGGACATTAAAATTTCATGAGCACTAGCATTATTGATTTTGAAGTGAAAGTGTGTGTCATTGTAATGCATTGCCGGTTTGATATTTAATTTTATTTTTTACTCATTTACTATTTGGTCGCGATATCAATGATGTCAAACCCTAATGAAACAAATAAATAATATATGTTTGAGATAAGCTGGTTAAACTTGATTACTGGCAATGCAGGGCGTTGCTTGCAAGGTACTACTGCCATTATTAACATCACCGACATATCATTCGTGATCGTCGAGTAACATCTAAGACACCTCATTATTCCAACTAGCTGGAGGTACCATTAAAATGTTAACAATACAAAACACATCTACGGAATATTGTTTAAATTACAAGATCAGATCAGAAAACACTCATGTGCAAGTTAGTGTCAAAATCTTGTTCAATTGCGTAATATTTTGCTATAAAGCAGCAGGGCATATCATTACCGGCTACTTTTGAAATATCGTTTATGATAGAAGATAAAGAACAGCTACTTAAATTATAGCATGGAGCCAAAGTAGAGACTACATGTACCATCAAAGGTTGGATTTGATGCGAGTAGAAAGGTTATTGGAAATCCCTCGATACACACGTTAAATGCTGAGTCAACGTTAATCTGATAAAGCACATATCCGCAGGGATTTGAAAGATGAAATCTTCAAAATTGTTTATATAACAACTATGTCGATTTCCAACTTATACAAACGACCTACGCCCATTAAAATTAGTTCTGTTAAGAACAAATAGATAGATTGTCACAACAATATTGATATTGTTGATGGAGATAAGGCTGCTAAAATGTTGTTATTGTATGAAAACCCAACTACATCACCACTGTGATCCACTTCTATAACATACCTTGAAAAGCAGCAAACTTAAAACTACATCATCGACGAACAGGACACTGCATTGCTAATATTCTGTATCAGCTAAAGTAAAGCTAATGTACCAACAGTGGACTTCCAAAATTGAATAAATGTCCTTATAAATCTCACCTTGGACCTAATTAAACAAACAAACAAACATCGGACTTTTTACACCTCCCCATCCCTTGGCTTCTAAGATTTGGTTTATCAAGGTCTTGTCAATCATAAAATCTGAAATCAGAAATTAATTTTTTCCTATATCGACTATTGATGACGGGGTGACTCGTAGCTGCACCTGGAATGTACGATGCGCTTCTCTCACACATATATTGGTTCTTTCCTCTTATGGCTATTATACTTTTTTCGGATTTATAGCCAACTCCAGTAAATGTACCATCACGTTTCATTCCAAACACTTTACATAAGCTTTAGTATCGATTAAACACCTTTGCATAATATATTGTGAAGCTGTAGTTCTAATTGCGGACTTTTTTTTGTCCCCCTGTAGCAACCGTTACTGTAACAATTTAAAAAAATGGATCTGTCCCTCTGTCCGTCTGTCGCGCTTTAGTTTCCGTGCTCTTAATGCTCTAAAATGGTCCGATTTCATCAACATTTGGTATGCTACTACACAAGGACAAGTCTCGAAGTTCGAAGGCCAATGCGATTTGGGAATATTTACGCATATTAATTAGGTTACTAAATTCTCATTGGTTATTCGGTTTCCGTGCTCTAACTGCTTTAAAAATGGTTTGATGTCCACCGCATTTGGTATGCAAGTACATAATGACAATACTCAGGCTAAGTTTGAAGCCAATGCGATCATTGCATATTAACGCATATTAATAAGGTTACTAAATCTTCATTGGTTAATCGGTTTTCGTGCTTTAATTGCTTTAAATTGGTCTGATTTTAACAAAATTTGGTATGCAAGTACAGAATGACAAGGCTCAGGCTTAGTTCAAAGGCCAATTCGATTCGGGCATATTCACGCATATTAATTAGGTTACTAAATTATCGTTGGTTAATCGGTTTCTGTGTTCTAACTGCTCTAAAAATGGTCTGATTTCATCCAATTTTGGTATGCAAGTACACAAGCCCAATACTCAAGCTAAGTTTGAAGGTCTATGAGATGCGTGCATATTTTCGCATATTAATTAGGTAACTAAATTATCATTGTGTGTCTCGCACAGAGTATTGGCTCTATCCTCTTATAAATATTATATTTATTGGAGGCATGTTTAAGATTGCATTTTTGTATTTCTGTTGGTTAAGACAACATTTACCGGGAGTTTTTGTTGTTGATAAAAAAAGGAGAATATCAACGTATAGCTTTCATCAAATTGACGTCTGATGGAAAAGGCGAGTTAAACATTTCCACCTCTGAGACTTATGGATATCTTTTTCTGAAAGGCATTATTAATCATATTAATAGTGTATGAAACTTTAAATAATATTTTGTCTATTGCGGCGTCAACGTTTATAGACAGGTGGTGGGCGTTACCACGAATACCAGTTGAACACCATTTATAGCTGATTTGTTCTTTTACCGATATGAAAGCAATTTGATCTCACTGTTTCAATGGAACATCTCGATACTTTCATTACATATATATTGATAATTCTCATAATCAAATAAAATGAAATAGGATCAACAGAACAAAGGCCATTGTCTAACAAACAAAAGCCTCGTCAAGAATATGTACAGTTCGTTTGATGAAAATGTGGTGAGCTGTTCATGTCAAGCAGTCGGTCGAAAACGTTTTATCTAATCCAAACCCTTGACGGCCATAATGAATAAAGTTCGAAAACGTTAGACTAAAATCTGAAAGAGGAAAATGTAAGAAAAATCTACTCCAAAAATCTTACTTATGGTTCCTGACAAAAATTTGAACGCATCTCATCCATTCAAAAGTTATGTCGGTCATTTTGCATGCAAAAACCATCTACATTTAGTTCGTTTTGTCTTGGCAAGAATTAAGTTAAAAAGGTCTCAACTAGCAGATGTTGTTGCGGCAATTTACGATAGAGTTTGGTAACGACGGATTAAAGTACCACCGTATCAGGAACATTACATCAGTTTTGCTTTAAGTGTGACAAACTGTTCTTTACAAGAAGTCGAAAAGATACTATCCAATCAGAACCCATGTCGGCCATATTGGATGAGGAACGGCCAGATCGGACACGATATTAATGGTGACAATGGAAGGAACGCACTAAGTAGTCACAAATTGGCCCAGTTACTTTTTTTTTTAAGAAGTTGAAAATATGAAAAGTTAACAACGAACAGATTGTTTAACCAAAGTCTTCTTGGACATTGTCAATATGGCATAACAAGTGCTGAAAGATTAACTATACAAGCACATCAATTTATAATTCAAAGAACGATACAAAAATGCAATCTGAAACATGCCTCCGATAAATGTTATTTATAAGAGGAAAGAGTCAATACTCTATGTGAAACAACCCCGTCCTGAACTCCAGATCTAACTTCGAAGCATCCGTCATTAATGGACGCTATAGAGAAAATTAATTTAGAATAGACAAGACTTCGGTAAATCAAAGCTACAGAGCCACAGAGCCACCGCATCCAAGAGGTAGAGCCTTCGCTTCGTGCTGGTACATGTCGGCTAGTGTTAATCCCAGGCGGGGTTGTACACCGGCCGCGTCAAAAGAAGGACTGCTTTGCTCGGTGTCAAGATAATATGACCGAGTGAAATATGTCAATGTGTCTGCGGCGTGATATTTCAGCGAAACAGCACTATAAAGTCGCCATAAGTGCGTAGTTTTAAACAGACACCGTCTTGATATGACCTATAAATGCGTTGAAGGGAAGTTAAACCCCAATAAAACAAACATCGCATCCCTTTCGGACCGTTATCCATATATGTCGTATCAAATAATTGACAAAGAGACCCTTTCCTATGGTTACCATATGACCTGTACATCAGTTAATGTGCCATTAAACGACAACAGTAAAAGACCATTTTCCGAACTTTTTCAAAGAGTAAAATGTGAAATCAGTTAAGCAAAATTAATGTCATATTGATTTTTTAAAACGTCAACAATTAATTAAATAAGTATGTCTAATTTTGTTTGTTTAAAGAACCCTCGCTCTTCAATGCTAATGTAAAAATTCGTGTTGTATGATCGATGCGATCTTCTAAGACGATGGTTGGTACATTTATTCAGTCCACTCAAATCTATTGTGATAGCCATTTACAAGAAGCGTGATCACTTAACCTCTATTGATGTGTTTTGGAAGGAAATGATCTGCAAAGGCCATTACAATGCAGACTATATTTACGTCAGATCTAGGGCCATTTACATGAATGAAGTCGCCAATGCTTTTATCAAGAATTAATGTGGTAAGTAACATCATATTAAGCAGATACTTTTCAATCAAGTACCACGAGTACGTCATCTCGACCTAATTATATACATCACACGAAATTACAAAAGAATCTTTAAAGATTATTATCATATAAATGTCTTTTCATCTTAGAATATTAAACTATGCCAGCGGCCTGAGAGATTGCCTTTCATACTTAAATAAACAATCAAATTCGTATTATTTAAGTTACTCCTTTCAAAGCTCATTGTAGGTACATTTCATTATGAGCGTTGTCACCTGACCAAACTTTATGAGATCTATAATAGCAATCCGAACATTTCTCTCGAGATGAAAAGGTATCCCGTAGTGTATATACTGTATAGATACACATATGCAATCTGAAACATGCCTCTAATAAATATAATATTTATAAGAGGAAAGAGCCAACATAATATGAGAAATATACGTAACGGAGGTGAGAGGTCAAAACAGTCCCCATGGTTACATAAACATATTTTGGAAGTATCTGAAGTAAACATAACCCAGACCGTCCAATGTTTTTAAAACTAATTCTCGAGACAAAAAAACCCAATAAACCATGCTCTGGGTAACAAGAATAGTACGAGTCAATGAGGTTCGTTCCAATAAGTTTCTCATTTAAGGAGACGTTCTGGTTATCAATAATTGTAAAAGTATATGTTAGGCTTTTAGAAAATGTACCGAAATTGACATTAGTTGAAAAAAAAATTGGAAAAATGCAAAAATGTTTTCACTACAGAGATTATTTTAAAGTATTATGAAATTTCACGTTGTTAATTTCTTAAAAGAAATTTATTGTTAAGGCGTATTTTTTTTAATAAACTTCTTCAAAAGTGTACCACCATAAGAATCATCTAGAAAACAAATTACATGATTCAATTAAACATGCATTTTCGCATGCGAAATATATGAAATATTGTAGATTTGTTTTTATATCCAGTTAAACGTAATGTAGCTTTATGGTGATATTGTAGAGATATCGATTGGTTTTCTTCCGAATGTTGACTCCTTGTGAATATTGAAACATTGTGTATGTGCATATGTACTGTTTTTTATTTTTACTAATAAAAATAGTATTGGTGAATGTCAAAAACTGTTTTCCTTTGATTGTTTCGTCTAGTTCCTCCGTACTTTGAATATTCATTCATATACATTGACTGGATCATTCAATAAACGAAAAGATGTTATGAATGGCTATGCTTATATATAAAAAAAATTGTGCGACTGTGTAATGATACGGACTCCCGTATGATTAATTACGCATCGATTTTAACACAAAACATGTTCTGTAGCTAGCAAAACACTTCTGTTTGAGGAGGATAGTTCTATTACTTGCTTTTGAAATAGAATTTCGTGATTATTTTCATTTTTTTTATGAAAGCAGACCAACTATAGATTTTGCGATCGATAGAATTACCCTTGTTGTTTATGATGTTTCAATTTTATCCCCAAAACTGAAATCGGTAGTCGAGTTCGTTTCTGTAAGATATGTTAGTTTTATTGATGTGAATAAAGCTGAATTTTGGAAATTCGTTTCTTGTCATGAAAGGAACGACCCTACTAATTTTGGGATTTATTTGTCAAAGGTCAGTGTCACGGTTATTGCTTATTTAATTAGATCTTTATTTGATCAAACTAAAACGTCAGCTGTATGTCCTTAATCATTTCAGGAGACACAGAAGATTACCAGTAAAACATTTTGAAAAAAGTCAGGAAAAAAATGCCTATATGTTATTGTAAAATGTACGCTTTTTACCTCAAAAAGCACTCCAAGCTTAGTACAAAGCACCCCTAGAGGAAGGAGCTTAATTCATATTGTTCAAATGCCGGGGCCTGACCTTTCAGGTTTTTCATTTCTCTGCAAACACAGGCCCAATTTTAACCAAAATGCGGCAGGAGATACACATTAATTGAGCTTGTAGAGCCCCAGGGGGCGGTGCCACTAGGGGATTGACAAGCGCAAATTTAATAAAATGTCTCATATGAAAGTATAGTGCTGTTTACATCCAGATGGACGTTAAGGCCAATGGGACTCTTCTTTATATGATGACTGAACATTATTTGATTAATATCAAAGGATCAATACTTCAGAAACCGAAAGTGTAGAATAATTTACTAAAATAAAGTCTCTTTGGATCTGTCTAGTAACAACTAAGTTTATGTAAAAGGGTTGAAGGAGACTTTTTATGACCTCCTGAAGTCGTCAATCAGCCCTGGATAGTCTCTGACGGTTTGAAGATGGTCCGAATGATGTTATAAAGATCTCTGCCTGTTTCGTGACTTTTGTGAATAAGAGTTAAGTCATTATTCATTCTTCAGGAGAATTCCCTCTACGGGCATATTTATGAATTAAACTGAATACGTTCTCTACGAAAACAAACTTGAAACAGGCCTGGTCTATGTTGTAAGGAAACGGATATGAAAGCAATCTACGGAGACCCACCAATTTAGCAATATGTAGATATGGTTTCAAACAGTGTTTAGAAGGCCATCAAACTTGTTAGCACTAACAGTCGTCCATTTGATTTAAAGTTATAAAGTTTGTATTCTTTCCCTGTGTTTGATAAAATATGGCGTCAGAGGTTGACGGATGCCTAGAGGGCATAGTAGGTTGTACATGTTGCAACTTTTCTCCTGACTTATGTTGGCAAGGCTTACGTGTATTTGAACACGTGATATATACATGTAGTGTTTAAATGAAATAGTATTGCAACATGTAGAGAATTAATACCTAAATTGTCTAAATTTCTACTAACAATCAATGTTTTTAAAACGCCACTGAAGGTCAGCTAGACTAGTAAATTCATGTAAATTTAAGAAGTAAATACGAAATAAGCATGACGAAGAAAAATGAGGGGTGCGTATAGAAAAAAGTAAAACCAAGAATAATATTTGACTTAAACAAGGAAACATTTCGATAATATAAAATTTTATTATTCTGTGAGAAAGCTGTTTTGCTCCAATTTACGTTTTAAGTTTAAAAACTTCAGTTTTCAATACTTTTGTTTTGTTATTCAATGGATTTCAGAACCGAATCCGTGTTATAAAAAGTATTAAAAAATATTTTCCTTGATTAATGTATCTTAATACGCAACTGGGGACTAGAAAGAGGTATGCATAAGCCTTCAGATAATGTAATTTAAAACATAGTGTGATAATGATTAGTTGTTTTCATTTTCGTTTCAATTTTTAAAAAAAATTATTGTCTACCTAACGAACTTAATTTGTTTATGTTATGAAGCATTCTCGGGGCTCTTAGTACCAAGTTTGGTTAAGGCGTGATGCTAGGGCTAAAATAGGTTACTTGTTTTCAATGTTCACATTTTCATATCTCCAACTTCTCTGACGCAATTGGACCAATTTCACCAAACTTGATTTAGATTCGTTCAAATAAATGGGATCAGCCAGGGCCAATATAGAAATTATTGAGAAAATTTCACAACATATTTTTAGTCCTAAAGTTAAATGCTTGCGTAGTGCCTAATGTGCATTTAATTTGATAACCAATTTTATTTATTCAAGGTGTGACCCTCTGGGTTCGTAATTGTTTTTGATATTGGGGTTTAATTCATATGCAGTGATACCAGGAGCGGATGCCAAAGGAGAAAGCCTACTGATAGGACAAAAAATAGAGCATAATATCTTACAGAACCAGGCGTTAAGGCAAAATAGGATAAGCAACACCTTAGCACCCCTTTATAGAAAAGTGTGCCAGATTTTCAAATAAATATCCACGAAACACATTGCTCACTTCATTAACGTGATAAGCAACAGTGTCAACCACATCTTAATGAAATGTCGGTCAATGTCGAGCTCTTACTTAGATCAATGAAAAGAACAAGAAAATCATTATCGTAAACGTTCTACTTCACCGCAGGAAAAATAATAGACATATTGACAGCAAGATTTTTTCAATTAGCAATAATAATGATGCATTTGTTTCACTTGTTCTCTGTCCGTTGTTTCTGTTTTGTAATATGTTTGATATATTAATGTTCACTTAACTTTAGTTTGTATAAAAATGTGCTTGCGTCGATGTATCTATATATACCAATTTCAACATACAATTTGGTGGTTAGTTGTCGTGTTGTATTGGACAACTCGAAGTCTCTCGTATCTGTATAATAACGCAACACTTACATTGGCTAAGTCGATAAACCTCGACGCAAAAGGACGATCGATAGAATAGAAGGGATGGTAAATATTTACTTACAATCGGTAATCACATGTTCTTTTGAAGAGCACTCAAAGAAGTTCTTTTATCTGAAAGTTACCCGTATATATACGCGACACCGAGCGTGCATTCGAAAAATTCTAGACGATATTCTTCCTGCCCTGTACTGGATTCCAAAACTACACAAAAATCCATACAAACAAAGGTCTATTGCTGGGTCTTCAAAGTGCTCTACTAAACCTCTTTCCAAGATTCTTACGCTAATACTCACAAAAATTAAAGATGGCCTGCAGTCATATTGCGAAGTCGCATACTCACGTAGTGGAGTG
>JAUMGZ010006539.1:0-10340 GCA_032359645.1 Pododesmus macrochisma | reverse complement strand
CTTCATTATTTGACGCAGTTATTGTTTGTTTGTCAATGCCTCTCGTTCTGTTGATCCTATTCATACTGTTTTTTGAAGGTGTGCATGATTCAGGTTGCATTTTTGTATTTTTGTTGTTACTCTATGTAGAGTAATAAGTTACTTAATTCATTTTCTTCATTTGTAAATATTTTGAAACTGAAATATCACAAAGTGTATTTGCAGTTTTATTCACATCAATAAAATTCCTTCATGTCTACAAGCCATATGACAGCAAACACAAAATAATTTAAATCTTTACAAAATTTAATTGTTAGAATTTTTATAAGAAAGTACTTTTAAAATGTCCGAAATTTTGAAATATATATTGGACTTATTAAGGAGCCTTAAAGTGCAAATTTGCCCCACGTTTTTTTAAAGCCTTCTTCAAATTTCATGCTCCCAATATACAATGGCTTTAATGTGGCATTTAAATATATACATATATCAAAATTATCCTTAGTTTTATCTACATGTACTTGATTTTTCCTACTACAATGTAATTTGCATTTTAATTTCCATTGCATTAGTTTATGAAATTATAACAAACTATCTGGTTTTGATTGAATGATTGAACATATTTTATTGTCAAAGTGCAATGCAAAATAACAAATTAGACAACCGGCATGCCTATACAAGTCTTCTCCTAGCTTCCAGGAAATTGGCATATGACAATAATAAATGAATTAATAACAATTAAATTTAAACTATTTCGGAACTAATTATGAAACATATTATTGGTCATTTTCACACACACACACTTCCGCACATACATTCACACGTTTATTTCACATAAGTCTCAGATCATGTACAGAATTACATTACATTACATATTACGATACATCGATTCATAGCGTTTCCTATTGCACCATACTATACCACATCAAATCTTACTATATTATATAATATAAATTTATAAATTATCAAACTGCACAACCACATGCCATAAACGAATCATAATTAATATACAATTACAAGTGTACACTGATGCAAACTTTATAGTCACGACTGACATGCCAAATTGTTGCCGCAGACACATTGACATGATACTTTACTCGGTCACATAATTCTGACACGGAGGCAACCAGTCCTTCAACCCCGACTGCTGAGTGTTTGGGGAGGAGCGAGAAGGTTACTAAGCATAACGTCTTAGGTTTGACGTGACCGGGTATCGAACCCGCGACTTACCGCACACAAAGCGAACACTTTTCCAACTAAACTACCACAGCGTTCACCTGTATACTAGTCAATGCTCCTAATATATATAGTAGTCTTCATTGCCTATTTTTTCTATTTGATATTATTGTGTTGTTGTTTGACCATTACTAATACTGGGTTCTTATTATTGATATGTTGGTTCTCTACGTGCATGTTTAAACTCTACAATAGATTTTAAACAACAACATACTGACTGTTTCCCGTCATATCAAAATATAGTAGTAAAATTAAAGTGAAGTCGTTTCTTTCCTTTAATTTGTAATGATAAGCTTATGGTAGTCTTATAATTCCCGGTTTAAGTTTGGATTATATTCGTTTGATATTAACATAGACAGTTATACACAATTCAATTTATTTGACTGTTTATAGATTTGATATAGTTTATTTACCAGTCAAACCAAATATAATTTTTAGATGTAACACTAACAGGAGTCGGGAGTACTTTGTATTCCTTAAAAATCGCACTTCATATGTAATATTAAAAATACTAATACAATTTAAATACAGAACATTATCCCAGTAATGCTACTTTCCCACAATCACGACCTTTATCGTGACCTCAACACGACCACGATCGACCTTAAGGTCGTGTTTGGTCGTGGAGCATCGTGACAAATATGCAAATATGAGTCAAGTGTACGACTGTCATACAGTCGTCATGCGACAGTCATACGGCGCACTACGATGGTATACGTTTTTATACGTTTTTTATACGATGGCAATACGGCTTGTATACGATCGGTTACGACTGTGCCACGACTTAGCACGATGTCAATACGATGGCCATAATACCTTACAAGACTTCAATACGACCTTCATGAATGTCATACGACTGTGCATGACCGCGATACGACATCCATACGATTTTGTTTGTTTGTTTTTGGCTCACGTGGTCTGATGTGTATATAAATGGATTGGAGATGCCTTCCTGTGCCAGTCATATGATGTTCCGAAGATCCCGTTGATTCTGTTGGGTCCACATGGTCCACTTACAATTAAAGGCGTCTTATTGCCACCTTTGGTGCCCGATTTGGTGCCTTTGTGGCTTGATTTGGAACGAAGTTTGCGAGGAGGCATGCTTGTTGTTCTTTTGTTTTTTCACAATTAACTATGCAATGTGACATAACCGGAAATTCAAATATTGGTCATGCCACGGTCTTATGAAAGACTTGTTCAGTCGTATGATCATCGTATGAAGGTCATATGAAAGTCGTATGCAGTCGTGTTCGATCGCATGAAGATCGTGTTCAGTCGTATGAGTTGTTTCCCGGGTTTTTTTGTACGACTGAATACGGTCTTCATACGATCGCCATACGACTAACACGAATACACACAATCTTCATACGATCACCATACGACTAACACGAATACACACAATCTTCATACGATCGTCATACGATCGTCATACGTCTGTGTACGACTAAATTGTAGCTCTTAGGTCGTGTTCTAATTTTTGAACATGTTCAAAAAATAGAACACGACCTAAACACCTGTACGATCGCCATAAAACCGCACACTACCACCACAGATCACATACGACTGACCACGATCATGTTCCCGACCGCGATGCGACTGCCTACATCTGCTAAAGTCATGCTCGGTCGTGGCCAAGATCGTCTATGTGGGAAAGTAGCTTTAGGCACGAACAGTTATACACCAATATTTTATACATAATAAATGCTCGTAAAAAAGTAAGTACGTTCAGTTCCGGTCAAAATGCTGTTTTTATTGGCTTCCTTCTTACGTGTTACCATTGTAGTGTTGCACTGAAAAGATAAAGTATATGCTGTATCATGTAAGTCATAAACTTAACACCAATGCAAGCTCGTTTGATACATTGATTGATGAAATACACTCGCTCCTCTGTGGCATGCGATAACACTAATTGTTTTGACGTAAAACGTTAACATATAATACGCATGCCAAAAAAAAATGTTATTTCAAAACGATCCACTACGTTCTTTTATATTTGCGTGGTGATTATTTTCGCTGTTTTCGCGGTTGGATCAAATCTGCAAGACAAAGGGTAATCAATGTTTTGTTTATCTTTTATATTAACCAATCAGTCACACCCGACTGACATTAAACTGTGTTGCCGGCATCTTTGTACTCGAGAGTCTTTATATCGTTATTTAGTTCCGTACTATCCAAATTAACTATTGTTCAAACGAAATTTAGCTGGAGGTGGCTATTTAAATCCAACACAGTCAGTTTAATAATTAAACATCGATAATTTGTATTAACTATTTAAATCAGTATGCACATTTTTAGTTGCAAACATTCTACTGATAATTATTTTGAGTATTCGTTGATTATTTTGACGCTAAATGTGACCGTATAGAGTGTCCTCTTACAATGTACACCAATTATGTTCTATTTTTTTTTTTAATTAATGATATTGTGTAATAAATGTATTAGCGATGCATCAGTTGGAGTGAAGTACCGAATTGTATCGTAAGAATTGAGTATTTGTCTTTCTTTGATAAATCATTGTTTTTTGTTTTCTGTTTTTAATTCCATTTTACTTTCAATGGACTTATCAGTACCAATGATTCTTTACTTAGCATGATAACAGCGGGTATAGGAAATTGTGTATAGATACATGTATAGTGTACTGACTTAACACAAACGTCTCATACAAGTGTGACAGAAACTAAAGTAAAATGGGGAACATGCAAGGAATATATATGTAAATACAAATGAAATAAAATAAAATGGAAAAATCACAACTTCTACTACATGTGCATATTTAAAACTGGAAGTGAACACCTTTTATTAAGTATGGAAATTGCATGAACCAACCAATTTTATAGAAATAAGACTTTTCAATCATTTCGAAAATACAAAATTCGTTTTCGGTATTTACCTGCTTAGATCCCTGCTTTTTAAAGTCAAATATTAATGGTTTCTCGCGTTTCTTGTAGTCCGAACATTACAACATATAGGTCTTATTAATACTTAAGAAACCCTAGCGAGACGTTGAGGTCAACGTCTTCAACAGTATACATAACTCAATTTTTTACCAATCGTTAACACGGGATAGCAGTAATTGATGCCAATACATACACCAAGTTTCGCAAATTAGGAAATGGTCTTATTTTATTATGACTGGCACTGTCATCACATATCTCGAACTCTTGTGATTGACTGTATTACTTCTGTATAACGTAGCACTCTTGTCTGTCACAATGAAATGTGTATATACCAAGGCAAGACAGGATCAATAAGTCTTTTGTACTGAACAAAGAAGGAAAGTCAATACTAACTAGGTTTAAGTTTACGTTTCTTATAATGAGACGAAGGTACTAAGATCAAGAGACACATATTGACATATTCTTATGTAAAATAGTAAATCGAAAACCAAGACGATATTCGAAGGCTGTAAGTCCATGGACATTGGCAATCAATAAGAAAACGTTGGACGCACACAGAAAAATAAACCAAATATACATAAGATGGTTCCGTCTTTATTTCTGTCCTTATCGTCATGCTATTACCTATTCTCACATTGTTCTGACATCCGGGTTCTCTTATCGTATTTTGACACACATTTGTTTTACTTGTAAGACATAAAGGAAACAAAATAAAGCTTTAGGGAAACTAACTTAAATCTTGATAAATAGTCTTTGTTAAATGTTCGATGTTGCCAATTCGCCTCTTTAGTTTAAGCATTGAAATTCAAATAGCAGGGGATTCTATTTATTGAATTATTTTTTACAGATGCTCAATGTTTTATATATTGTAATATAATCCTCCTGCATAGATATGCACATCGTGAAAACAAAACAAATATATGTTCGTCTAATGTTCTATCGATATATCAGGAAGCATCGGCAACATAGTTTACGGATAAAACCATTCGCTTGAATTACATCTGAAAGTCTGACAAAATAAGGTTGGATTATATCAACTTAATATATTTTTGAAATTATGCAAGCTGCATCAGTTTGATTTAAAATGAGCGTAGTTCGTGTCGTGCAGTACACTGTAATAATATTGTTTCCTTTTGGCCAAGAACTTCCTTTGGAAAATTGCCTTGAGTCAGTAAGTTATTTCTTAATCAATATTTATTCATTAAACGGATTGTACAGGGGACTTAATTACGGGATAAGAGTAATTACTAGTCATCGCAATCCAGGAAAAAAGCTGTTAGGCCGATATTACATGGTGTTAATACTAGGCTTAAATGTCCGAAAGATAGCAGTATATTTAACAGACACTAATACATCTCACTTCAGGGTTTATAGCGAACGTCGGATATTCTGTGATAAAGAAAAATCCACATAAATAAGAGGGCATCTACTTATGTTTATGTCACCGGAATTGCTACAGGAATGCAATTACTTGTAGGCAGTTATAAGATATCGTGTTATATATTACTTCTTTACGTGGACAACGGGAAGGAAGGAATAGGATTCGACAACTATTGACTGCAGCACAATATGGATGAGAAGATCAAATTTACAACATAGCTAATCTTTCTAGACCAGAGTGTAGCTCCATTAATGTGATAAAAATATTTAAACCTAACCTTCATGGTGGATTGGGACATTATCATCGGCACTATACCATCTGTTTTGAGCGATGATTCTTTGAACGAACTTAAGCAGCTGATGAAAACACCCTTTGGTATAAATCACATTCGCACAAATCTGTCCGCTATTCCAAATTTCTGACTCAAGATTCTTACAGAAAACTGCTCTATAATTACTGACTCAAATAGCATTAATTACCGACTCATCACAAAACACATTGACACCGTTAACCAGAAATTAAAATGCATGTGGCATCTTAACAATCAACTAAAAACTAAACATCACTTTTGTAAGTCAAATTCGAACATATAGGCATCGATGATATCAACCATTGCCATTAGCCTTCACCATAAACAAGTTCAATCTAAAAGTCAAATATACTTTGAAGACTAGACTACACCATGTATTTCCTATTCTTTCACCACTCGCGTTGCATCCAAAATAATTAACGACAAACGGGCGTTTCAAAACCTGAATTGATATCAATAGTCTTAAGTCGAAACTTCTTCCGTCATGTTTTTGCTCTTATTCATCGTTCTAGTATGTTCAGCTTAATCATGTTGTGTAGGTGACTTAAATATATTGCACATAAATTTACGGGGTGATTTATTGTCCATGAATACTGTCAAAGTCTTTTTCGTTTTCTCGGAAACAAAATTCTAACCTGATGACGGATTCTTTAGAGAAATACTCAAGGAAGTGGGCTTAACGAGAAACTATTGAGAACGACGCACTTTTAGAAAAAAAGGCAAGGACTTTGCTTAAACGTCGACTATATGTACTGCATCGGCCAATGAGCACAATAGTAACTTATGTCCTTAACGATCTAAAAGTCTTTGAAAACTTGACCGAGATCCATGTAAGTATGTTGTTGTTTAGACATACAACGCATCTTTTAATATCGTAATCTTTCGCATGACCGATTATTTTGAATGCTTGTCCAAGGCAACATGCTTAGCTTGCGTACATACATGGCAATCCTACTTATATACACACAACATTGAGCAAAGATGAAATAAGATTGGCCTATCATACGTTTGTTGTTTTGCCTTTAAAATTATGCCAAACAAAGACAACTCTGATCTTCCTGCTCTGTACTGGATTGTCAAACTACACACAAAATCGTACAAGTGTATAGTGTGTCTTCAAGTGTTCTACCAAACCTCTATACAAAAGGATCTTTCATTTTCATTATTAACGGACCTATTCCTCTACTCCTATGAGGCATAATTCCATCCAAAACTTACTCAGCTACAAATGAAGACTTTGACATAAAGATGAAGTTTTGTCATGAATAATTTCAAATCGTTTCGGTCACCACGTGGACATTATATTTCTTCTGAAACTCGAAAATAAATTCAACTTACACCAACTTTTCTGCCACTTACTACAACTTTCGCCTATAAAAAGACACAAATGGTACCGTTTCCAGCAAATATTTTGCAAACATGACGACTAAAGGTTCCCTATAGTCAACTTCTTATTTAAAGACAGAGCATGCCCTCCTTACCTGCTTATTGTATTTATGTGTAACACCTGATCCGTTGATCCAAGAGCGTGTTCTCTCTACCAAGACTTTGTCACTAGAGTTGTTGACAGCCAAGCTATTGAGACAGGGTTATACATTCCCTAGACTTCAGTCTGCATTAAGGAAGTTTTATTGCCACCATCACGAGACAGTAGAGAGATACGACAAGTGAGTTTCTGATATAGTTTAGATATAGTCCCTACGTCATAGTTTGAGTTTCTTAACATTCTTTAAAAGCCAATTTGTGTGTAAGAGTACAAAAATGCAATCTAAATTATGCCTCCAAGAAATATTATATGTATAAGAGGAAAGAGCCAATTCTCTGTGTGAGCCAACCCCGTCCCAAACTCCTAATCTTGCTTCGAAGCAGCCGTCATTAATGGACGTTATAGGGAAATTGAATTGAGAATAGACAAGTCTACGGTAAATCAAAGGTACAGAGCCAAAGGGGACACGGGGAAAAAATCACTGTGGATATGATGTACAAAACCACTCCTCAACAATAATTTTCTTGCCAAAATTTTAAATGTGCGCGTTGTAAAAATGGGAAATTTTAACGTCATTTTATTCCAGGTCCATAGCATTTTCCGAGTTATTGCTGGTTTTGCTTCTAGTTTTTTGATAGAAGTTCGTGATGTTTCTTTTTTAGTTTGATATCGTATTTTTTGTACTTTTCTGTTTGCGTTTCCCATTTTCCTGTATTTGTCAATTTCAAATCGTCTTTGTTTTTCGTATTTACTACGTATTTTGAATTTTCATTATCAACCCCTTATGGATCACATTTTTGTTTTTATTTTGGCCCTTTGCATCTAATAGAAAAACCAAAACCAAAATTGGTGCGGTAAGTTGTCAAGTACTCGGGAAATTCATGTCTTACGGTATTTTGTAATACGTTTTGTAGTGTTTTTCATCAGTTTTTAAGTTTGGCTGTACTTTCTTATCAGGCCAGAGTATAAAATACAATCTGATTTTACTGTTTTTAAGGTTATAATAACTAGTGCAATGACCGATATCATCTGACAATCTACACAATTCTTGTGCGTTACATCAATAGCACTTTAAAAACAAGACAAAACATGAAGCGAAACAGTTTGTTAATCGTTTTAAGTATTACGTTTGTGCCAGTCCATGTGATAAAATCAACAATTGATGCATGAGACGATTAAAATTGTTCTCGTACTCGTGCCACTTAATATGTTATTACATTATCTTTACCTCGTTGTTAATATTCACGAATAACAATTTAATCATTTTGGAAATGGGATCTCCAGGTTATACATACATGTATGAATGACCGATTTAGAATTGAATCGTGCGATTTATTAACGCTATAGTTTTATCGTGAAAACACATGAAACCTTTCTCAATACTAAAATATTAATACAATGGCACCAATTTTAACCAACGGTTCAAGAGTAACATATTTTCCCACTAGCGATTAGGCAATTATTACTTTCACTACAATTTTAACTACTTCAATTTTTACTTTTAGCTCGGAACAATAGATGTCTAGTTTTGTCATTGTAAAGAATTCTTAAAATCTTAGTCCTAAAGAATTTTTACACTTCTCATAAAATGGAGTGCTCTAACATTCGTCAAGTACTTTAATATTATCGTCATGAAAATGTGTCGTTTTTCTATTGGATCCAAACATTTACATCGGGCATATAAGTATAGCGTTATACCAACAATATGATATTTTTGCTGAATATTTGCCAATAAGTTCATAGAGTGATTTACACTTCTTCAATTGTGCATACTCATGTGCTTTACGCCTTTTTGTTGGTAAAGAGGTTTGAGTGCCTCGATGACCTTGAAAGACATGCTGGCGGATTGTCATGTATTTATTAGGATCACCTAAGTCAGACAGGTTGAAATGGGTAGAGGCCAGACAAAAGTCGGCAGGTCCTTCGGATGGGAAGCTACGTTTTTAACCCCCTGGTACGATAAGAATCCCTATGATAAGTTCGATATAAGAGTAGGCGCAGACTCAGTTGTATGGGTTCATACTTTTTTTTTTATACTATCCATATTGCTTTCATTACCCGTTCCTGTTGTTTGGGTTTTCTGCTTTTGACATATTCTGGAAGTGACCTTAATAAGTGGATAATTTTATAGTCATTTATAAGCATAACATGGCCGTAATAACCTATGATATTGTATATTAATATTATATTATTTTTAAGAATACATAAAATTTGGCCACCAGGGCTTTGCCTTTGACCCACTGAGGAGGCTCCAAGATTCATTGCCACGGCTGTTACGATACTCTAGTTACGGTCATGGATAACAGTTGGAAAGTTCAAGAAGAGTATACAGTAACGTCTTACAAGGGCTAGAGCTAATTATCTTTTTTCGTGATGTTTCCTTTTTAATAATTGTATTTTTTGTTCTTTTTCCTGTATGCATCCAACGTTTTCCTTGTGCTCGCCCATGACCATGGACTGACGGCTTTTTAATATCGTCTTGGTTTTTCGTATTTACTACTTAAAACCTATCAAACCTAATAACAGTCCTGCATAGTTTGCATTGGAATCAAGTTTAACACCACTATAGCAATTTCACTCACCAACAACACTATTCAAAGCGCCCATCACCAATATCATCTTCTTTTCTCACAGTGAACATTGGTACATTTAGCATCTGAATAAGTTATGTGATATACAGAGTCTAATCTCACATTTGTAATGCTGTGATTTCGTGTAGCATGGGGTTGTATTCTGATGTTAACAGACGTTTTTATTTTGTCGTCCGTCGTAGTAATTTAGAGTGTTCCTCTTCCCTAGTTTTTCTCGACTTCTTCTAAATTTACATTGAAGTTGGTGATTCTTTTATATTTCATATTTTATTATCCATTTCGTGGTAATTGATTTTGCTATTTGAATTAGTAAAAACAAAAACGAAAACTCTTATAAAAAGCCTTTAGGCCATGGAAATGGAAAACGAGGGACATGCACAGATACAAATAATAAACTAAAAAGGTAACATCACAAACAAGTTGTCTGTCTATGACTGAGCGTTTCCTACGACACGACACACTT
>JAUMGZ010006528.1:0-10340 GCA_032359645.1 Pododesmus macrochisma | reverse complement strand
TAGGCTATCACGACTGTTATACTCTGATAGGTATTGGAGTAAATTTTGTATTATTGGTTATTTGTGAAAATGATTTTTAGGCTATCACGACTGTTATACTCTGATAGGTATTGGAGTAAATTTTGTATTATTGGTTATTTGTGAAAATGATTTTTAGGCTATCACGACTGTTATACTCTGATAGGTATTGGAGTAAATTTTGTATTATTGGTTATTTGTGAAAATGATTTTTAGGCTATCACGACTGTTATACTCTGATAGGTATTGGAGTAAATTTTGTATTATTGGTTATTTGTGAAAATGATTTTAAGGTTTATCACTCAGAATAATCTGATAGTTCAGAAGTTCAATGAAGATGAGATACAATTTACTCAAACACCTGTGAACAGAAAAGATTTTTTAAATCTATCTCTATACTGTATATAGAATAACACAATGTCATGTCACATGATACACAAAAGTGAAAGGTGACTGTCCGGTTATTTTGATGCTTAACACCTTACTATTTCTTAAAACATAATGAACATATTGTGATAACAATGGTTATCTGTATATGGACAAGTGCAACATTAATGCTTGCAGTGAGAAAATATCAAATAAACATATTTGTGAAAGCACAACAACTAACAAGAATTCTGTAGACACTTTTTTGGTGGTTTTGTGTAGTTTTTGGCAACCACAGACATTTTGTACGATTACATAATTGATCAGTTTAAAAAAAAAGTTCAAATTCCATGTAATCTTTGACAGTAGTCAAATGCACCTTTCACAGAAATATTTGCATAAAAAGCATACAAAATTAGAAGTAGTGCAAGATTTCATAACTAACTTATTATTTAGGTAATAAATATAATTTCATGTTTTTGACGATACGATAACTAGCTATATTACATTTGTGTAAACAGAAACTGAAAAGGTCTTATTCACTTAAAATAATGTATCTTAAAAACAACCATGTTGGACAAAATTCTCAAGTTCAAAATGCAACAAATAATTATGATCCACAGTTCTAAAAATGACTTCTAAGAGATTTTCTCGTACTTTACAGACATCACTGGATTGACCAACACCAACAATCGTATGACCACCTATTGATAAAGTTTAATTAATTAATTTTTTGTTCTTCAAAGTTCATCTTTTGCTATGCTTATATATTAAATTTACATTTAATAAAGTACTTAAACCTAAAAAGGAAATTATACTTAATAAGTTTTAAAAAGATTAATCATAATTCTTAGCATGTATCACTTCATATCAGAACTTTCCTTGGTGAAAAATTATTATGCCCTGCCCCGAGTTTCTCCTTAATAAAGCACAAGAACTTACTTAGGTGAGAATAATCATGTCCTAATGCTGGTTATGTTTAGGACATCTGTATGTTGCCCTATTGCTCTGATTGAGTGATGCAATCGAAAGTTTAATAAGAAATTAATCGAAAAAAAAATAACATCATCTCAAGCAGTAGAGCACCATTTATGGGCAAAGAATTATAAAAAAAAAATTAAACATACATGCATGTAAATATTTAATAAGCTAACAGTTGCCTTGTATGGATATAAGAATGACATCTATCAGTTGTACTATAAAGGCATATAAACACTGAACCTTATATACAATACAAGTTAATCAAATGAGAAGCCTATGTTTGTTTGCCACTGTAGAGATGAACTAGAACTGCCAAGAGGTGACTGAATAATATCCCTAACTGTCAATATGCAGGTATGTCAAATCTATCTGGAGGTTTAAGGTGAAAATAATGTAGAATGCAGGTGAAAGGTTAGTATAATATGCTAGCTTTGCTTGATATCTGTACTTTACCAGGAGATCACTTGACAATTTCAGGTACTTCATTTCTATTGGCCAAGGCTTAAAATAGGGCCATATTAAAATGTCATTTGACTGTTCAAATATTATCAGGTTTGTGTGAGGTTTCATTGTGATTTTTCAGGTAGTTTAGTAGATGTCTAGACAATTGCCAGTACTGCATTCAGATTGATTATGTTATTAAAGGGGCCTTGCATGGGGTTTTAGCACAATGATTCATTTGCATGTCTCCACAGGTTCAAAAATGAAAAGGTTTGTGTAGGGTTTCATTTGGATCTTTCTTGAAGTTAAGGAGATGTGTGGACAAGTACAAGTATTCCATTCAGATCGACTATAAAGTCATTAAAGAGGGACAACTTGGTATTATTACACTAAACAGCATGACGTGTTACTGTAGCCCAACTATCCTGTTCATGCCTGTAGTACATGCATACATTGTGGGCATTCCTTACAAATAAACTAACAATAACTATAAACATATTTCTATAACTACTATGTCAAGTCACTTCCTAGATTTAGGTTTTATTACAGTAAAAAAAGAAAGCTTTAGTATAATGTAACTGAGCTATGCTGTGATTGATAAAGGTTTATTGTGTATGAATTGTTTCAAACTTTATCTTCAAATCAGATGATTTAAGAAAAGCAATTTATCTAAAAAGCATTTGATGTGTTTACTGTAAAATTATGATTGCATTACGTAAGTTAGCCCATAATTTATTCAAGGCTATATTTAAAAACCTGATTCAACAAAAAACAAAACAAGGCATGACTTGTTCTAAAGGCAAACAAAACAAATTTTATAATGCAAGTACTTGTGACTAAGTGTTGAAGAACACTTCAATATTCTCTGACTACTTATCATTAATTAATACAGCAGGTATTTTTATAAGTCACATGGTTCAATCACTTTCTGTTTTATAGTGTAAAACAATGTTTTTTTTAAGAAGTTCTGTTCAACATTGAGTCTTGCCTGATTGAAGATTATTTCTTTGCTGAGAAACAAATGTCTGATATACGACTTCACATCAGATGTAAGTTAACAGTATTTGATATCAGACTTCACATCAGATGTAAGTTAACAGTATTTGATATCAGACTTCACATCAGATGTAAGTTAACAGTATTCGACTTCACATCAGATGTAAGTTAACAGTATTCGACTTCACATCATATGTAAGTTAACAGTATTCGACTTCACATCAGATGTAAGTTAACAGTATTGGACTTCACATCAGATGTAAGTTAACAGTATTTGATATCAGACTTCACATCAGACATAAGTTAACAGTATTGGACTTCACATCAGACATAAATAAGTTAACAGTATTCGACTTCACATCAGATGTAAGTTAACAGTATTTGATATCAGACTTCAATGCCTTTCATTGTTGATGAGAATAAATCTACTAAACATGAGTCAAAAACACATATTTTTTAAATGAGGAGTTTCAGTTAGAAAAACTGAAAATGGTTTTTAATAGCAATTTCATGCAATAATTATAACCAACTTTTAAAACTGAATAATTTTTTGTACATACATGTTTAATAGGAAGAAAATACACAATTCCCTTTACAAATGATTGACATAGTCATGATCATTATGAAGATATTTTACATCTTTGATGAGATGATCACTGGTTCTATGAGCAGATGCGCTATTCATCATAAGACCAGTCCTTCATAAATACATCTGTGATCTCTTGCAGTTTCAATTTTGGTTATAGTCTATTCTCTGTTCTATATTTCTACATGAAATACTGTTATTTTGAACACAAATATGACTAAAGTCTGTTGACGACAATCACCATAACAACATGATCTAACATCAACAGTTTTACCATCAAAAGTAGTGCATGTTGATGTTACAGACACAAACCACACTCATAGTACACTATCACATGATTCATTGTATTCACTTATTCCAAATCTTTTCACTGGGTTTTGATCCCTTGTTTGACTAAAAATCTATTGACTGATTATTTCTTCTTCAGAAGAAGACAATTCAAACATGAGTAAGATGTCAACACAAAGTGAACTTTACAGAACAGGGACCTCTAATTCAAAAGAGAGTCAATGGTCATGGTACTGTTAGTTCCACTGAGATCCTTGTCCACAGGAAGCAGATCAAATGAGTCACTCCACCTTTCCTAAGCAATAATATGTCAATTGGTTTCTAGAATTGGCTTGTGTTAGGACACTGATCTGAGCATTCTATATAGAATAAATCCCAGTCCAGACGCTACTGCCACGCCAATGCCAACTTTGATATAGAGGTTGTCATCTCGCAAAACCAAGTCTCTCACATGTCTGTAAAAACAAAACAACTTAGATTAAAATAAACCTAGCTTGTTATAAGTGTGGTGTATTACAAAAAACATTTTAAAAATATTTTTCATTTTAAAATTCACCAACATTTAATTTATCTTTTGACAGACTGGAAAAAACCATTTTCATTATTAACTCTTGCATAAAACAACAGCAGGTCATGTTTCTCTTTGGCAATTCATCCATTGCATAAATAAGTGTTATAAAAGCAATGATCTACAACTGATATGTCCCTAATATAAAGAAAGTAAAATTAAATCATTTATTTATCAGAATTTTCCTTTTTCTATATTGTTTTTTTTCAATGCATATGGAAGGTAAATCTTTTGCTTTTAAATTGTTTGACCTGAAATCTGGTGCACCTAACATTAATATTAGTACAAGTATCATCATAACTTTCTAACATTTCTACAATCTTTTCATGATTTCACATTATCATCTCCAAAAACAAAATGGCACAACACACAAAAAATCCGAGAAAAAAATGTCTTTGTAGTAACATATAGATATCATCCCAAATAATAATCAAGGTTCAACCCGAATCAAGGAATGTTATCTGCTATCATATATAATGGTAGTTAATTGGTGTATAATGCTTATTTCAGCAAATTTCTTCAGCTAGACTTCTTATAGGGGGACATATGGAGTGTCTGGAGAAAATTACGAACAACTGACAACTTGCACACATCAAATCATATAGTAGTGTTTCATTTTGACTTGAACTCATGACCTTATTTGTAAGGAGCTAGAAACTGTAAGTGGAAATAGAGGTCCTTGGCAGTTTTGTATTTGCCTTATGCAAAATATGATGTGATTATCCAAAAGACTATACTCATCTGGTAGTTAGATAAAACTTCAGTTTATACAAAATTCTGTTTACGCTATTTGATGTTGATTTATAGAGTAACTTATAATACCATGACCAAAGATATTACTACTTATAGAATCTATTAGATATGCTACTGTGAATATTATTAAATTTATCCTGCCTCTGTCATAAATCATGGTTTAAGATTTGCTAAAATAATATCACATGAAATTTCCAATTATCTTCTTCCATCAGATGAGCCAAAACAAACCTGAGAGTAATTTCAGTGTTATGTATGTGCAAGATTTGTCATACCTAACACAATTTTTAAAGTTACTCAATTGGTTTGGCAATTATTCTATTCACATACCATCTTAAAGATCTTCAGCAGGATAAATTTGTTCTACAGTAAACTAGTGATCTAATATTGAAAAATACCAGGCAAGAAAAAAATTGTATTGGGCAGAACAAAAACAAGTCCGAAAAAAATAATTTTTTTAGATGTGGTCTTTTTCCTTATCCCATCACAAACTCACTGTGCAACTTATTGTACAGGAAATTCCATACAGCATTGTACATTATTGTCAGCAAATATTGTTATTCGGTCTATATATACAGTGCGTCTCAAAAATACTGTGGCTCAGAGTAGTAAAAGTTGGACAACCTACACACAAATTCATATGCTATGATAAATAATTTATTCTTTGGTAATATTTTACTTTGTAAAAGGGAAATTATTCATGTTCTTAAAAAATATCTTTAGAATGGACAAACATACAGAAAGAAGGATTAAACATTAGAGACTAGACATACACATGTTAAAAACAAGCTATTCTTGTTCAGCACATTTTCGCTCTATAATTAAGCAATTCTTTCTCCCTCATGTATATCAAAATTGAATTTTTTTTAAAAATAAACTAAGATTATGTTAAAATGACAAAACTGCCCAATCCAAATATTGTCAAAAAATACAAGATGCTTTGCAATTAAACTGATCAGAGTTCGGCCAATCAAATCCCAGTAGTTACAATAATATGTTACTTTTTAAATTTGATCTGTATTTAGTGTATATTATCGATTTTATGATGTATACCAAATTTGATTTTAATTTCACTTTTGGTTTCAAAGATATTGATGGAAAGCACATTAACCAATCAGAATGCAGCAAACAAAGTATTTATTCACTTTGCAAGTTCAATTTCAAACTTGATCTGAATATTATCAATTGGAAGATGCGTATCGAATTAGGTAAGGATTGGTCATTGTGATTCGATGTAGTTAAAGGAAAATCAGAAAATCAACGACCTAAACAATTGGCGTTCCTCAAATCTTCCTAGCGACATCCCAGGAGCAATAGGCAGATCTGGTTTTAGTCAGATTGTTAAGTATCAAGCTATATAAGCTACAACTAAAAATGGAGCATAAAGTTGCAAGATTCTGAGCTGGTCTCTAAACTGTTCTTTTGGAACAAACATAATATATACTAATAGGCCCAACAATGTTATTATGACACTTGTTCTCACACCATCTCTCATATTTTTTAAGTGTATGTATCAATTATGCCAACCTTAATATATTGTTTGTTTCCCCATCACCTACACACCAAGATTGATGATGGTAAGGTGGGTAGAGAAAATATAATCATTTTTTCAAGTAAAACTACCCAAACTTGAAGCTTTTAAGACATACATTTGAAAATTACTAGTCACAATATTTCCAAAAGAGTGTTGCATTCATATTGAAATGAAGTACAGAATAATGTATAAGAAATTTTCGTCAAAAATTGTAAAAATATATAATTTGCTTTCAGAGAGAAAATATATTTTATGTAAAGGCATTAACATTGGGATGGTTGGTGAAGATGAAACAACATGATATTTACTTTGGTCTTCTGTACTATTATCAACAAGTTTACAACGTCTCCTTTCATATCATGTGGATTTTCAAGGAAAACAGTTTTATGTATAAAAGTTCTTCACTCATAATTTGGTGTAGGTTTAATCTAAAATTCTATGTGTGAATAAGAAACAAAAGGTAAAAATGTGAATTTAAAGCAATAGTGCTTTACAAAAAATAAGGTCCTTGAAGGTCAACTCCTTAACTCTCCAACAATTTATGTTCTATAATTAATAAAATAAATAATCAACACATATGTGGAAAAGGCTAAGAAGAAGAAATACATTTTGATTGGCCAAAAAATAGGAAGTACACAGATAAAGCTGTAAACTCTCAAGTGTTCTAAACACTACAACAAAGGAAAGCACAAAAATGTAACATGCATTCTGAGAGACCCTGTATGTGATCTAAATATATATATATATGTATGACATGCAAGTCTGAGTACAGAACTACACAGTAGACACTGGCTATGCAAGGCAAGCAAGAAAGATATAAGTAAGAATGGAACGATTCGTGGACCTGATTCTCTCCTCCAGCCATAGGGGGTTCTGTCTCACCAACAGCATATGCACCAGACGTTTCAGATTGCTGCAAAATCAACGGGCAAGTCAAGCACTAGAATCTAACAGAATGTTTATCTACTAGTGAAATAAATGCAACACTTCTAGCAGCATGTTATAGCAACTCTGCCAATGTGCTCCAGTTATGAGCATTTAAAAGCTTCATTTTAATAAACTATTTTTTGTTTGTTAAAGCAGATTTCAAAGAAGTGGTATGTTCTGTATTTTTGTTTTGATTTATCCCTGTGAACACATCTTTCTGAACAATGATGTGCATTTATAGTACCTATTGGTTGTACATCAATCAGAGATATTATTAGCTATTAACCCTGGCAGACAATTTCTGAATCAAGGTGTAGGTCAAGGGGCTGAGCATTACTTAACATTTAAAACCCACCCAAAATGGTCAATGTATGGCATCAATACAGCTTTAAAATTGCAATCATATTCACTAACTTAAAGGTAACTTTTCAATTGACCAGGATTACAGTATACAAATACAATACAGGTCACATGTAAGAAAGCTCAAAATTGATACTACACAATATCATAGTTAATTATGTGCATCATTACATATGAGCTGTTATAAGTCGTCCAATCTAATTTGCAATCAATGATCTCGGGCCATTACGAGTTAATCTTAGTGAATGTGATTACAGATTTCAACCATCTTTGGTTAAGTGTCCCCTGACAACCTGATTGTTATGCTATAGTGTACTATTGAAAGTTGAATAGGTACTTTTATATATTAACCTTTAGGCAGAAAGATGTATTCATGGTGATATAGGGACTTAAATACATGTTAAAGGAGTCAGAACTTAACTAATAGTATTATTATTATATGGTGTTCTGTAAATCTATTTCTGACCTTTTTAGAAGAAACAGTGTTCTCAAAGTGTTCTTATGAGTGTCGTAATGTATTGTTACTAGTGACTTTAAGACAACTTTCAAGTCAATTTTGTTGTTTATTTTTGAATTCGAAATAATGGCATCATACTCTTATTGACTTAACATTGTTATAGTATAAATCTGAATGCAACAGTCTAATTGAAAAAAAATCTGGAACTCTAGCCTATTTTAAAGCTTTAGAACAAAGAAATTTACAACTCGGTTTTATTGTTTGACAAGAGTGAGGCTCATGTCAATTTCTATTAAAAAGAATAACATAATATTTATAAAAGGAAAATTACACCACACAATATCTGATGAAAATATAGAAGACAGATTCAGACAAAAAAACATATCTAGCTGAATGCAGGGGAGAACAGATTTAAAGCTGCCTCTGAATGACATTGAACTGCTAATAAGAAAAGGAAAACAATCAATCATACTTAACACATCTTTAACTCACAAAAATAAAATAAAATAAGAAAGACATTATAATGATTCTTTGGAGTTACAAAAATTACAATATGCAAACAATATAACTTTTAATTTAATGAACAAAATAAGAAATATTATAAGGAGAAATGGATACAGTGATCATGAGTTGTGTGTACTTACGGGTAGGCAGCCATTGTGGCTAATTTGACATAAACTTCTCTGTTGACTTTATCAATAGCTGTGAAGTTTTGTGGAGGTGGAAGCTTGAATTTGCTACAGAACTGTGCAGGTGTAATCTCGTACTCCTGTCGTTCTGCTGGGTACTCTGCTTTGGCTGCTACAATTAATGTAGGTATCCGACTATCTACAAAGTGTTTCTAAACAAAAGACAAAAATATTCAATTTAATGAAAAAATTACTTTTACTACCTGTTGATGATGTTTATTTGTTTCATTGGGGGCTAACGCCCATTCAACTCATGTTTAGGTCATAACGAGAATTTGTTGTTGAGTTAACTACCGGTTTAAAACAGGAGGTGAATTAGAAACATCTGCTACTGTACACTATGATGTTACATCTTTTCTATCTGTACCTGTCATAATTATCTAACAGTCATAAGAGTGACAAGTTATAGACATGTTTGGCTATGAAAACTAATCTTGATCTAAAGATTTCACAATTTTTTGCATACTATTATCCAATTCTGCTAATCTTTCAAAAAGTTATATTTGAAAACCAAAAGTAAGATGATGTGTAAACAGACATGAAATAGATTGACAGTATATGTTCCCTTGATAATGGTGGAGGCATGAGCATTAGGATATGTTAAAAAAAATTCTCCTATGATAAGTTGAAATATTTACATACCATATACATCCTGACACAGAATTCAAAAGATCTTGGATTCGTAACATCGTAAACCAGACATGCAACATCACAGTTCATCTCATTTGGGTTCAACATGTCAGAAACTGCAACATCAACTTCGTGTAACTAAAAATTCAAATTCAATTTATTTTTTTTTTAAAAAGGATGGATTTTCTATTTTTTTTTATCTTCAAATGTCAAACCTTAAAACCAAAAGATAACCATATACATGTAGTATCATTTTGTTGGAAAAGAAAGACAATGAAACATTGCTGATGAAGTAGATTTAATACCAGATAAACAGATGTTTCTCAATGCTTGCATCCAAAAAATGTCAACGTTATTCTAAAATGCAACATATTAAAGAATACTTGAGACGTTAATTTTTTCAAAAAGTATTCACAATAAACCCAATAAAGTATATATCATTAGAAAGCATTCTTAATTTTCTATCTAAATGTGTAAGTTTGAAAAGTCTCAGACATTACATTAAAAGAATAGAGCTAATTAAGTGCGTTTTTGAGCATATCCAGGAGGTCCCAATTTTCTATTACGCGCTTAACCCTAGAGGGCCTCAATATGGCATTCTACTCTACTAATGTTTATCTAGAAAAGGGTGTCTCAGTTTTTCTGTTTTCTTCTTTGTTTTCAAACTTAAACTAATTACTTAGAAAATTCTAATTTTTCTAGCATCATTAACCCCTTTTGAAGTTTAAAAGGTCACTGCTTTATCA
>JAUMGZ010006517.1:0-10341 GCA_032359645.1 Pododesmus macrochisma | reverse complement strand
ATAAGCTGCCCTTGTTTCTGTTGAAATATTTTTAATAAGTGCAACCTATGTTGAAATTTGTGTTATTGCTTCTAAATTTGGAAAATGACTGTATTCTTGCTATTGATAACTAATTACCCTATATATTGCATGCTCAGCTGACTTTTGGAATGAATGCTTTGAAGATACATTTTACTATTCTAGAAATTGCCAGTTTGAGTAAAGGAGTGAATCGAAAAACCAACATGTTGGACGCACACAGAAAAATTAACCAAATATACATTTATTAACTAATAATGGAATCATCACAAATTTCTATTAAAAAACTAGAAGCAAAACCAGGTGCTTGCGATACGGTAAGCGTTTCCTGCTACACATGTAGACTTCATTTAGTGATAATTCTATTTACTTTTTAATGCAGTTATAAAGGAACATATTCATTTCCGAATTTCTACTGTATGAATTACTGTATACGTGTCATGACCTTGATTTTTAGTTGTTTTATTGAATCTATTGTACAAGATTTAATGTTTATTGTTTCAGTACAATACACAAGGAGAGAAGTAAGTTATGGAGGAGAACCATTGTCCCTCTTGCAGATGAAGAACGTGACAATCACTTGTTCCGTATTCCCGATGACCATAAGATCTTTGGCATGCCACGTCCACTGTTCGATCAAAGTCAACGATCTAAAACTGCTATAGATATAAACAAACTACCAACAGACTCTTATGGAACCGTACATTCAGCACGAGCTCCAAAAACACGGAATGGACTAACATCCTCTGGAGAACTACTGGCTTCGAGCACTTCTCTTCTGAACTCACATAATAACATGTCATCTTCTAGCCTCATGGCTGAGACAATGGCTTTACCAAAAGGTGTAGAAGCCAAGCACCTAGCGGCTGTAATGAACTTGTCTTAGAAAAAATTTATTGTAAGATTATTGTTGGTAATTATACAATGCTCGGATCTTTCTATTACATTTTTAATTACAATTATTTAATGAAGTTGTAACTAGTAGGATGAAGCGGACTACACACAGTTGTAGATGCATTCAATAAAGTAGTAGGCTCGGTGGGTTATGTTTCATGATCAAATAATTATTTTTTGTACCCTCCAATGCTATAAAGCTATCTGTGATCAAATCTTTTACTGTAATATGTGTTTAATATTTATTTATGTCACTGTTGTAGATACAAGCCTGTTTTATTATCAATACAGTTTATACAAATATTCTTGTAGAATTTAATTATTTTTTTTGAAACTTATATATAATGCTGAATACCATGTGATTATTAACCCGCAACAGAATACCGGGTTAAATAGTGTTACTATGTTGTCCAATATATCAGTCCTATTACTCTTCTTTTATAAAGGAAAGTAACTGAAACGGAACTAAAAATACCTGTCTTAATAAAAAACATAATATATTTTACGGATAAACTTTTGAAAGCAGAAACCTGAAAACATTTTTTATGAGAAATAAAGAAACTTGAGAATAACCAAAAATAAATTTAGCATCTGACTTGATATCAATAATATTGAGACGTGTTTAGTCTGCTGTGTTGTGATTGTTCGAGCATCACTAATATTGAGACTTGATAAATCTGCTGTGTTGTGATTGGCTGAGCCACCATATTTCTCTCCATTAAATGGTTTTGTTATAGTTTGATGTTTGATAATCATGAAATATTATAAAAAGCTCTTCTCAGTATTTTGACTTGAACAATTCAATCATCTTCAGTATTATATATTCAGTCATTATTTTTTTTAAAGTTCTTAGTATTTTGCCTTATATTTTAAAACATATTAAGATCAAATTCGTATTTTCAGTATTTTATAGCCTTACTGTGATTATTTTTATACATTTCATTCCAGTATTATCTCCCTTGATTTTAGCTCTTTAAAGTGATAAAACCGTACGAGTGTATTGTACACAAACTGCTGATCTAAGTCTTTGTATTATATACAAACTTCTGATCCAAGTCAGTCGGGAAAACTGCTGTTAAAAGAGTTGAGCTTTGTATTTGATTTTTTAGATGTACATATGTAATCAATGTAATTATGGTAGTGTATTGAGTACACACTGCTGAACAAATCGGTGGTAAAACTGCTGCTTATAAACATACCAGTATTTATAGGAATTATTGTGACAATACTATCAATATTAATGTTATATACATGTTATAATCTATATGTTAGTGTATTAACACTGCTGAACAAATCGGTGGTAAAACTGCTGTTAAAGATAAATTATATATATATATATATATATACGAATAATATATGTTTGTGTGGATAGATGTAGGTGATGTAATTTATTAAATTACACATATTTGTTGTTGTTGATATTGTGTGTTTCAAAATTGTGACCGTCTCGCGTGTGTCTGTCAAAAGGAAGTAAGATATCAATAAATAGCCAAATATGGCTAATACATATATTAAATATATATTATAGAATTAATTTTATGCTTTTACCTGTAAATATATGTAAATTTATATAATTCACCTGTGTATATTTATACCTTTGAAGTGATATCACCCTTTTTTGTAACACATATCTACATTTCAAGTTGCTTGTACATTTGTATATACATATAGATGATATTCAGTGCTTTATGGATAAACAACTTAAAGGTAATGTCTACATTGATGCTTATTCACCAGGATAACCTTACTTAGCACTATAGTGTAAAGTAAAACTTTTTGATACATTACATTCTTTGTTAACTTAAAATTTCAATCAGGGTAGAATCTGTAATTTACTGTTTCAATGGTGAACTATGAATTGGAGCAGACCCTTCATGTTTCAAGAAATTTGAAAAAGAGGCTTTTGTTTTCTGTTGCTGTCAGTAGGTTATAAGAATTTTAATTAGCAGCTTACAAATGTCTTATGCAGTATATACATATATTTATTTCAGGTTTCCTCTGTTGCCTTAATCAAAACTAGATACTGAATACGTAGTGTGTTTAGAGTCTCATATTCTTTTTAGGCAGTTTGGGCAATTGGCAAACTGGCCTACAAAAAATTTCAAAATGCGCACACAGGGTTGTATTTTCTGGTTTATTTTTTATTTTTAAAAATAGGCCCACATTCTAGCAGTATTTCATGTCCTTACAATCACTTTTTATTTATTTGTCTTGAAAGTAATATGAAAGGTTATGTGTGAGTTTATTTTAAAAACCATTTATTTTCATGTTTAAGATTGTATTACTGCAGTAATGTTTTTACTGTATGATTAGAGAATTACAGAATGAAACATGGGCTACTAATACATAAAATAAGTACAGTGTTCTCCTTAATTGAAGAGAGACTTGTAGAAACCTCAGAAATAACACTGACTTATCCTGAACATGTTTAATAATTACACATATCTTTTTAGATCACAGTGGTCACCAGTACACATCTTTAGGTATTTGCAAATTTTAAAATTGTATTTGCAAATTTTAAAACTGTATTTGCAAATCTTATAATTCATTTGTTTCAATTACTTCAAAGCATTTTAAGAAATTGCCTTAAATAACTGTGTTGATTAAATATTAAGTTTATTTTTTTAAGAGATTTCTATTGATACAATTCATTGTGCCTATTTTACATTATTTTTGCCTGTGATGTGCTTCTGCAAAGAATAAACATGAAGTTAATTTTGAAAGAAAACCCCATTTTGTTGTTCATTTTGAAATACCACAAAGAAGTAGATTATATTTGTTGTGTTCAATTCCATTCCGTGTCGAAAAACTACTGTGGCTCATTTGTGTTTGTGTATACTTATTCGTCTCTTGGTCAGAACTTCTCAACTAATTCAGATATCTCAGTAAACTTGGAATGCTTGTTTGTTTTATTGGGGTTTAACATCCCTTCAACTCAAGTATAGGTCATATTGAGACAGTGCCTGCCAGTGCACACATGTGGCGACATTATAGTGCTGTCTCAATGAGTTATATAATAAATGAATCATTGAATCTTTTGGCCATTATGATTACATTATATTCTTGTTCTGTGGATTACCCATCTAAGAAAAACAGACTTTGAATTGTTATATTCAAGCATTTATTGACAACACATTTCTGCTTTTTGTGAGTAAATATAAAGTTTACAAGATAAAAAAGCAGGTACTTGAGCACACAGTGTACATAATTGTATTAAAATCTTCATATGTATCTGTACAACACACATTCAAACGCACCTCAGCACTTAAATACACCTTGAACACACGTACATGTACACATTCAAACACACTTAAACCTATCTTAATATACACTCAAACACACTTAAATCTTAACAAATCTACATATACACACTCAGACATGCCTACACATACTGTCAAAAACATAAGAAAATTTATACTTTGTAGGCTTGAAATGAATTGTTTTATTGTTTCATTAAAATCTGAATTAACTTTCTTCCCGATGAAACCCAATTATATTATCCTCTTATCCTTAAACAAAGTAAATCCTAATTGTCTGCCTGACTTCATGGTACTTCCTACCTAGTTTGGTTGAAATTGGTCCATTGATAACATCAGAGACGTCAACAATGTGAAAAAAACATTACACTTGGGAATAAGTTATGACAACACATGATTGCTCACATAAGCAAATTGCCTGATTATGAGCTGAAAAAGCAGTGCATGATTCTGTTTTCTCTTTAACATGTAAATTAAATTAAAATAAATAGAATTCTTCTTTTAAGTATATGTGCATGCTCAAGGACTATACATCTATGTTTTTCAAAATGAAGGTACAACCATTTTAATGTATAAAAGTGAAGACCTATATATAAAGTAGACACTGCTAAATATAGAACCTCTTATCACCATTAAACATAGAGTGTCCAAGGGACAATTAGGGCTATTCCATAATTAATCACGGGGGGAGGTGGGAGGTACCTATATTGATATATTATGGGTGGTGGGGTTAAATCGGGATCTACCTACCATTCCTTATATTAAATCAGTTTTAAAATTTGATGGGTATGGGGGCCTATGAAAAAGTACCTCCCACCCCTCCCATGCAGTTAATTTTGGAACAGCCCTTGTATAAAATAGACATGTAACAGCCCCTTCTAACACAAAGTGTTAAGGAAGAAACACATTTTTCATTTTCCTACTCTGGTCCAGAAAGCAAATAACATTCACTATACAAAGAACAATAACTCCAATTACACACAATTACAAAAAGCACCAAATCTGAAAAATATTGCACTGATAAACGGGCAAGCCTTTGTCCCTGTTAATATTATGTTAAAGAGCACTAGAGTCAACAAAATACAGAAATGTGATAAGATCATTAGCAATAGATATTGTATTGTCCATACATTATTCAAAATTTCAGTTTCAAACATGTTTAAAAGTGACAAAGTTTTATGTAACATTTAAAACTAAGTAAATTTATGTATACTGTGAAATTTGTTGTCGCACTAATCACACGATTTAATCCTTCCACTTTCTAATTTCACTGTTTTTTAATTTTGGTTAAATTTTATTTATTCATTGGATTTCCTTATGATACACACACTGTTTGTTTTTGGCACACATATATAATTGTAAAATAGTTCTCATTATCTTCCTTAATTATCACACATCTGTTTCTTCAATAAAACTAATTATATGTAAAAAAAAAAAAAAAAATGTAAAAAACTGTGTGGTTCTTTCTTCTGTAGTAATAAACATTTATCAATAATTCAAGACAGCATCACTTAATTATTAATACAAAGTATTGCATGGATTTAAAAAGTTAAAACAAAATACTGACAAAATGTCATGTAAAAATTCAACACTAAGTCCCTTTCACACAGTACACAACCTGCTATATATGCTCAGCAAACTACCAATAATTGTACATGAATAAATAAATATAGGATGACAATCACATGATTTCTGATAAGGTGCTCATGTCACATGACTGTGTCACATGACTGTGTCACATGACTATTATGACCACTGGTGTCATATAAAATGCTTTTGATAAAAAATGCACACTGAATATGCTGACATTGTTTCAATAAGACTATGAAAATGTGAAAAAATAAAAACACTCATGCCAACATTAAATTTTTATAAGCTTAACTTTGGTCAGAATAAAATTTGCCTTTTTAAGACATTCAAAAATGTACAATGAAACATTATAATCTTTAAAAATATAAAATGCAAACAATGATTGATAAAATTAAGATCTGTGTTTGACACCTTGTCTATGTAATAACTCAAGCTGTTAGGTAACAAGTCTCATCAACATACGTTTACAAATTACACCTGTAACTTCAGCACTTGTATGTGCACAATAAATGAGTCTATGAAATCTGGAATGAATCCTTCAGGTTTTTACGACATCCACCACTTGCACAGAAAGTGAATAACAAATGAAGTTACCGGTACTTGAGATTCATTGTTTACCCAGTCAAGGGTATACATTTAGTAATTCATATACATGGGTCTTAACTTTCTATACTTTATTGCTACACAATCTCAGACTGGACATTATCTGTGTCAATCAAAGTTACAACAATGTTTGTATGCAGCATCATGAAAGTATTAATCCCACTGAATGAACCATCATGTCATGCTGACACAACATATGTACTGTATAACAATTCAAGAACGACCTCTAAGGTTGTTCTTTGGTTCCAAAGTTATATTTTTACCTTTAAGTGATCTTTCAATGTTATTCGATGACCTGTAAGGTTATTCCATGATCTTAGAAGTTATAACATGGTCTCCAAGATTATTCAGTGACCTTTAAAGTTACTATATGGTCTCTAAGGTTATTCAGTGACCTTTAAAGTTACTATATGGTCTCCAAGGTTATTCAGTGACCTTTAAAGTTACTATATGGTCTCCAAGATTATTCAGTGACCTCTAAAGTTACCATATGGTCTCAAAGGTTATTCAGTGACCTCTAAAATTATTTGCTCTCCATGTTTTTCAATGACATGTAAGGTTATTCCATGATCTCAGAAGTTATAACATGGTCTCCAAGATTATTGAGTGACCTCTAAAGTTATTATATAATCTCCAAGGTTATTCTGTGACCTCTAAGTACTCTGAGGAGCCACCTGGTTGAATACTTGATTGTAATGGCTTTGATTCTTCATCATTGTCTTGTTGTTCTTCATCGTGATCACTAGATAGATATGTTTTTATCTCCTCATTGACCTCCTGGAATGTAGGTCTGTCACTGACTTTGTCTGTCCAACACTGCAGCATCATAAGGTATCTGGTACAATAGTAAAACATCATCAGGATTAATCAGGGTTGTTGTACAATCAAACTGAACGACACAAATTCACTGCAGAACTCAAGTAGCGGTACTTGTTAGCTATAATTCTTTCTATGTGAAACCTCAGCAAATGTGTTGCAAATTATGTATCAGTTTGAAGGTTTATTTTCCATGTAAATTACATATAAAAGATATTAAATATTGGTCACCTTGGCTCAATATTTACTTGTTCCATTTGAATACAGTTTATAGCTGAGGAAGAGTGATGACAAGACTTTCAAGTGGACCTCATATAGGCAATCTTGATTTCAGATACACAAATATTAATTTAGGTCAAGGCTGCTATACATATTTAGTGCTTCCCAATTTTGAACAATGAGAAAATCTGTAAATAACGTACAAATCTTGTTTGTTTGTTTTGTTTGTTTTGTTTGAAATTGATGCACAATAAATTCAATGAATATGATGGCGTTACCTTAACAATATATAAATATTTATAAGTGATAAATTCTGGACAGAGCAAGTTTAGATGGACAAAGTAACTATTACACTTACACAGATTCTGGACACTGTCTTGGTTTCTTTAAACGATGACCTTCTTCTAAATATTTCTTCAAATCTTTATGGTCAACATCTGGATATGGAGTTACTCCCCTTGTCAATAGTTCCCACATTACAACACCATATGACCACTGCAATAAAAAAAGTCTGATAACTTTGCTGTAAAATTTCATTCCATGCAATAAACATCGCTACTGTATGTCAGCCCTTCTTTAAACCATGAAATAGCTTAAAAGCCAAGAGTACAAACAGCCTTCCTTCATAAGAAAAAATCTATTGTCCATATAATAAATGAAATTTATGTTTTAAATATTCGAAAGAAAACGTTGAAAATAGTAAATGTTTGTATTCTGCTTAAATGAATGGTCTGTTTTGATAGCAGTGTAAAAACATATTTGTATTATTTAAATATACCTCAGGTTTGATGTTGTGTCAAAAACTCACCACATGTTACAACATAAAACTCTTCCCATGAAGGGCACTTATCCCAACATGACCTTGAAAATTACACCAGAAAATATTTTGATTTTTATATGACCCTTAAGAATATGAAATGCTTTAACCATCATTCTGTTTTTGAAAGTTCTATTGATCTTTACATTTGTTAAACTCCGTACATAAGGCCAAAAAAAAAGTAGGCTAGGTTCTCGGGGCCCGCCACATGAATCAAGTTGTCATGTGTACTACAGCAGCAACTGGCCATGCACCATGATTAAGACAGTCTATATCTGGAAGTTCTGTACTTTTTGTTTGAATTAATAAACTGATTAATAATATTATTAAACGTTCATCTAAAAAAATTTCGTCCGAAAAAATTTGAATTTCAAAATAAAAAAAAAATAAAAAAAGCGTCCCTCCCTCATCCAATTTTTAAAAAATTGGCCTGAGAACCTATGCATTTTTTTTGTATGGCCTAAGTCGTATTAAATTTGTTATTTGAGATCTTACCACATCTGTTTTATGACTAAACTGGAAAGTATCTATAGACTCCTGGGCAAGCCACTTTGAGATAGTTTTGGCTTTTTCATCATCACCTTGGCAATATTCTACCGAATACAAACATGTCTGACCAAATCCTGTGACCTTGACCACTCGATCATCCGTCACTCTGTGAAACAGAAAAACATGAAAGCAAAATCAAGATTTAGATAAAGGTTGTTCTAGAATTAACTGTACGGGAAGAGTGGGAGGCACTTTTTCATAGGCCTCACCACCCATCAAATATTAAAACTGATTTAATACAAGGAATGGTAGGCAGATGTGGATGTAACCCCACCACCCATAATATTTTAACACAGGTGCCTGCCTACCACCTCCCCCACACAATTAATTATGGAATAGCCCTAATTGTCATCCAATTAAAATGAGAAATAATATTGAATGAACATCTCTAAACTCTAGAGCTTTATTATGTCAGAGATATAAAACTGAAGAAACCAGGTGGTAGTTATAAGGAGTGTGTGGGTACTTACAGACAATTCCTGGCAGCCAGGTTACCATGGACGATATGTACTCCTTCTAAGTAGATCATGGCCTCCGATATCTGCTGTGCCATTTCTAACAGTTGCATTACTTTTAAATCCTGATAAGAAAGTAATAAATGCTATATACTTTATGTACTGTAGAGTCAGAAAATTTCGTTGTAGTTTTAATTTTGTTTATTTGTGTTGTAAAAGATTGACGAAATTAAAACCATGACGAAATTTTTCACACACCTTCTAAAAAAGAACACCTTAAGTATTTTCAACGAAATTTTATGTCAACGAAATCACTTTATTTTCAAAACATGGAAATTTTAGCAAAACAAGGAAATTTCTGATTCTACAGTACATGATTCTCCATTCTGTTAACAATAACTACTTTTAAATCCTGATAAAAAAGTTATAAATACTATGCATTTTATGTGTATAATTCTTCATACTGGTAAAATTTTCCCATGAAACTGCTTTGAATCCTCTAGTTATCGTCTGTTAAAGAACCAATTTCACTTTGTTATAAACATGAAGACACAAGCTTGTCAGTCGATATAGATTCCGTCAGAGAAAATAGAAAACTATGTATTGTTTTCGATTTTACTTACTTTAGCTGGATCCCTAACATAAGCTTTGAGGTCCCCACGCTCCAAATAATCCATGACTAGATGGGGCTCCTCTGAGGCTGACAAACAGACCCCTAATAGGGGCAGAACATTGGGGTGCTGGAGATCTTTAAGGATGACACATTGTTTGATGAAGGCATCAATAGTTTCATTATCAGTTGAACCACCTAAATAGTGAAGAAAAAAATATAATCAAAAAAATTATTACCATTACTGAATGAAATGATAAGATCTTAGGAATATGGTTTTAATAATTTTACAATCATGAAATGGACTCGTTGCATAAAGTTCATTTACAATGAACATTTAAATATACTAAACATGGAAGGTTTTGTCATGAAAACATGCAGAAATACAACGTGTTACTAAGCTTGATATGGACAGAGAGACAATTATAACTTGTGAGGTTTGTTTGTTTGTGTTAAGGGCTTATTGTCCGATCAACAGCTAAGGTCATTTACGGAAGTGCCAGTTTTACTGGT
>JAUMGZ010006506.1:0-10341 GCA_032359645.1 Pododesmus macrochisma | reverse complement strand
AACCTCATACAAATGCCTTACTTGTTTTATTATAAAATTATAAATATAGTTTAAAGACAAAACGACATATCTATAGCCAGACCCAGCCAATATCTCTTTATTTGCACGCGAGCGGACGACGAAACGTACCCCTTTTTACGGAGAATCATGTGACCAGCTTTAGATCAATATAATGTCATGAGCAATATCATTTTATTAAACAAATGCTCATAATATTAATTCTACCCATAAAAGTGTGTCCGCTGGGTGACTGTTGCTGGTGGTCTTTTAGAATTAGGTCTTGGCTGTTTGACAAGTGTTCATCGCACAAATGAATTACAAATCGTTTTCGTTTAGCTTGTTTGATGAGTCCAGCAAAAGGTTTCTAGTTTGTTTTGAGTGTTACAAAAGTGTTTAATCATTTAAATATTGTCTCTTTAATGTAAGTACACTACCCTAAAGGTCTTTTTAAAAAAAAAACCACAATGTTCCTGGTACACTGATAAAGTCGACGATGCTATATATGCAATAGACAATTATTCACGCATTATAAATTCTATTAGTTTAAAATTGATATTTATTACAAACGGCGCACACCTATCAATTTAGAAATTTATCGCTCCATCTCTCAAAGTATTTATTCTTTAAAGTAATTATATATGAAATGGTAATATTTGACAACAGACAAGGTCAGATAACGCGGACGTCTCGTGCCCTCACTTATATGTACTTGTATGGCATTCATTTGCTCAAAGTTCGCCGTCAGTAAAACATAAATTATCTATACATACAAAAGTGCAAATCTCCCCTATCGTCTTTCTTTAAATATAATGCATTATTGGTTATGTAGCTTGCTTCTGCTCCTATAGGAGTATCTGGACCAAAGGTCTTAGGCGTCCTTCGATCGTCTGCACACATGTAGCTTGCCTATGCTTCTATAGGAATATCTGGACCAAGGGTCTAAGGCGTCCTTCGATCGTCTGCGCTCATTTCTTTCTGAGTTATTTTTGGTAAAGTAGCTTGCTTCTGCTCCTATCGGAATATCTGGACCAAGGGTCTAAGGCGTCCTTCGATCGTCTGCGCTCATTTCTTTCTGAGTTATTATGGGTTAAGTAGCTTGCTTCTGCTGCTATGGGAATATCTGGATCAAAGGTCTAAGGCGTCCTTCGATCGTCCGCACACATTTCTTTCTGAGTTATTTATTGGTTATGTAGCTTGCTTCTGCTCTTATAGGAGTATATCTGGACCAAAGGTATAAGGCGTCCTTCGATCGTCTGCGCTCTTTTCGTTCTGAGTCCGGCGTTAAATATTCACACTTCAGCTTCTCAAAAACCACAGTACATATTTAAACCTAAACTATAATAGACATGTGTTAAAAGGGACGTTAAACTCTAATAAAACAAACAAACAAATGTATATACCTGTGTCTTAATATGATGTAGACAATAACTTAAATAAAATACTTTTTTAGTTTTCAATGATCTATCTTCTCACTTGATACTCTTTGACAAGGCGACACTAAACTAACAAAATTCTGGTTTTAAGTTATCGAATACGTTTGATATTTCACTGACATACTTCAAACATTGATTTTAAATGTTTTTCTTAAACAAACCAGATAAGTCTTATTTATGCGTACGCTACTTTAACACCTGCTAAAATATCGGTTTAGAAACAAAAAGCGCATTGTTTATGTTCTGGGTAAACTGTCAACTTGAGCGTCTCAATGATATCTTCAATCAACAGACGATAGATATCTTCCATCAGCAGACGATAGGTACGATAAATTCAAGCGTTTTTCATAACACGACGCTTAATGTAAGCTTAAAAATATTGTTAAATCGATTTAAATGTTTTAGTATAGCAGAGCTCGTGTTGATTTTAAATCTTTGTAACATTTATCTGACTGAAATATTGATCTCGATTTCTGAAATGTCATGTGTTGTCATCAACATTTTTCTTTCACCCAAATCGAACACTTAAGGTCGAAAAGGTTTGTTTTTAAGTTGTATCTGCCGTGATAACAACTTCAGAAATAGTATTATGCCAAGAAAGAAGGTGTTTTAAAATCGTTTTTATATAAGTATTTTATCAAAATAAATATTTGAAACACGCTCCCGCATGCCAATGACACGTACCATGTACGTGTAACGCATACTTCCTTCAAGTTTTGAAAACAAGATTATGTAATTTCATTTATTGAAATTTTTTTTGAATATATTTGTATTATTTAAAAGCCGACATTTCGAATCGTTCACTTATATTTCAAATTATGGATTTATAGCATGTACATTCAGTATTACACTGAAATTGATGTAAAATATATAAATTATTCCTGCAGTGTATTTCTATAACCTTTTTTTAATCTAAATGTGACCACATCTGTAAGATATATATGCGCGCACACACATTGCGTTTAGTTCTAATCTTGCATTTCAAAAAAGATTAATCTATTCGCGACGACCCAATTTCTGCTTCCGGTGATTGACAAAATCCATTCTAATTGATTACTATCAAATTAGATTAGTTAATTAGATCTTTAAAAGTTGTGTGGCTGTTAATAAATATAAATTATGAATCATACACTTCTACAGGTGTATGTATACATGTGTGGGTACATGTATGTGTGTGAATGGGTAATTTGCATAACCGGTCGTATTTGGTTTAGTGCTTTTCATGCGATTTATTTAAGGAAAAAGCATATTAGAATTTGTACCCTTCGACGATAAATACACAAAACCCGTGATTTGTTGATTTATACATCAATAAACCAAATTTTTAGTATGGTTTTTCCCCATAATCCATTTTATATGGCTTAAATAACGTTGGATCAACATCAACATATATTGATAAATGAATGTTTCTTTAGAATAACTGTAAATGATAGAACATAGGAAATTTGTCACATCATTCTTCAAGCCACGTTCTATACGTCAATTAATGTTTGTCAATTATTATGCGAAAGTTTTACCCAAAAGAGAACTTAGTTCAATGTTAACCAGAACTTTTTATTTTCTCTGTTCACATATCTGTTTAATTATGTAACAGCGCTATACCTTACAAGTGTTGAGCGATATTAACAATTTAATAAACTAAGCCTGGTTTTCAGTCCATTAACCAGTTACCTATCCTGTCCGTTGTCATTAGCTTTTTACAGTGTCGACCCCGTCGACCCCTCCCCCCCTCACCCAACTGGAACAATTTTAACTTAACTTAGAAGGAATCATCCCTAGAGGCAACAAGGGGGAACATGGACATATTCGGTCCAAACAGTTAACTTAAGATATAGTACGGTTCCATCCATTCAGACTCAATGTTAAGATAATAATATGTCACATAGGTTCTATCTGAACAGTTCTAAAAACAGACAATCGGTATATGTTTAATAGATATACATACTAGTAACCAGTTCATAAAACGTACATTCCAAACATCTCTTTATTTTGTTGATAATCAAATAATCATACAAGCATATATTTTTTTTAAATGGTTGTATTGAATATAAGACGTGGGAAATAACCAAGTTTTATAAAAAAAAAAAAAAAGGAGAAATAGGATCAACAGATGTGTTTGTGTTGGTCTATTCTATATTGAATGTGATGACATATCTACGCAGTCCACATAGATTTTTTATTTATATTTTGTTGACGTACGTGTACTGCTTTCTAACTTTGTTTACCAACACATAGCAATTATCACGGACCTCCAATTTATATTCATAGATTTTAGTTATAGTGCAAAGGTCCATTTGCATTATTTAAAAAAACAAAAAAAACAACACAAAAAAAAAACAACAACAAAATATGTCGTTTATCAAATACTCGTTTAGGTTCCTTGATTTATAATAATTTAATATGTTAAAAAAGAAAAAAGTTGAGGAAACGAACTATGGAATTATAATGAAATTCTTTACTGAAAAGTTGAAATTTAATATAAGTTGTTAATTAAGAATGGGAGCGCTATACATAGGTAACTACATTGAACTCAAAGTTTTCTGATCCATTGAGATTTAAACAGCGTAAGCTCACATTTCTAATATATCTTGTGTCGTTTAATCCGGCACCAAATTCTGAAATTAAAGATTATTAATTGCAGTTGTCAGGGTACAAAGACATCTTTTAGAATAGGTTAAATAAAGTCACCAATATAAAATTCTACAATCATAAGTCAAGTTTAATAACTTATAGATTTACATAAAGAATTATTTTCTCTTGGGTAAAGTTCCCTTCATTTCTATACATGTATGACATCCCGCGATTGGTAAATAACTCAGGTAAATTAATCTTAGGTCATGACCTCGTTTACTGACAACTGAATAGGGACTGCTGAAATATCAGAAATATTAATTATGATATAATAATACAAATCCCGCTGTGGTATTACTACTATCATATTCTACCGTATAAAGAAATCTGTGAATACCTTCTTAATACTATGTACATATGTTAGAGATAATAAACAAGGTACACCGAAAATCACACCAGGCAAGCATAATGATACGGTAGTTTATCTCAAAACAGTAAACAGTTAGAATCAATTCAAGGCGATACCTATTGATAGAATAATATTCGCACAAAGACTTTTTGAGTACACTTCAACGATCACATTTATATACCATACAATCTTAACTTGAACGCAACTCACAAAAGAATATTATTAACTAAAGATGGCCTATACTAAACTATATATCGGTTATATCTTTGACACATTGTGTATTGTTTCTTAAGTTGCGGCTTGACGCACAATATTTATGTGGTGTAGGGACAATAATTTATCTGACTTGCTTGGCGTGAAATGTTATTGATGTAAAGGGCCCACAAGACCTGAATAGAATGGCGTATGTAGTAAATTGTATTATCGATAAGGTTTACATAATGGATTGAGTAACGCGGCTGTTCCCCTCCAGAAATGATGGATTATCATTGAATTTAGAATAAGAATAGGAGCAAATAATGAATCGACTGACAGTTATAGAAATAGAAATAACTAAAAGCATATTTCACTAATAGACGAATTCATGTGTCTGTGTTAACCTATCGTAAATAGGTAAACTTTAACCCCCCCCCCTCCAAAAAAAACCCCCAGATTTTGATTAACGATTCTTGAGGATGTATAATTACATGTACGTGATATAGACACGCACATCTCATTCATCAAAGATGATTCTTTAAATCAAATATTTCTTCAAAAGACATTAAAAATTCAGTTAGCAAACATAACTCTTTCATATATGACCCCCAAGTTAACATCATTCTCAAATCCATAAACAATTTACATGTATAACTCATTCATTATAGTAACGTCGGTGTTAATGGGTTAAAAACCGTATCATTCAATTTCTTTTATTCTCTAAATTTAAATTATGTATCTATGGACTAAGTCAAATCAGTCTTCTAGTTTTTGTATTGCAGAAAATAGAGTTTTAAAGAATATACGCATTTAACTTGCTATCAAATCTAAACAGACTGTCAGCGTTTGATATGCTTTGAAATAACTGCAATTAATTTTAAGTGGATGTGTTGTATAAACTGAGTTAAGTCATTATCAGTCAATATCTTACTTATTTAGCATTTCAATACTCGCCCTATTATATATGTATAAAATCAGTTCCAAACAGCGTTTAAATGCATTAATGTATGTATTATACTATAGTGTTTTACATAACCTTACGTTTAAATACAGCGCTCCGCCAACCGCTCAATACAACGAAAGCATCGCGAAAATAGCTACACACATCCATTTTGTAATTCAATATTTTAAACACTGATTGAATATTGAATACTGTTGCCTACATTCTGAATGTGGATTGCAGTATGCAGGCCGTACATGTTATGGTTACACCCTGGCATTGTCGTACACCATTTCAAATGTTTAATTCTCTGTGGACTTACACATCTGTCGGTGTATTCATATATATATAAATGTCGTTTATGAAAAAGTGTGTTTAAATGATTTGCCAGTGAACATGTTTTTGGGAACGAAAAGTTATAAAATCTATATTTACGCGCAATTGGAGGGTAGCATTGGTTACATGTGTTGACTTACAGGGATGCCATTTGTTGTTGTCTGTTCAAATGAATTTTAACAAGATGGATGATTTTTCTTAAAGTTAGGATGTATAACTTCCAGTGACCATCGAGTTGTAAAATAAACCAAATATGCTACAAAATGGAGTTACTTATTCACTCATGATGTTGTAGAAAGTTAAATTATGTAAAAAGGCTTGAAAATCACCTTACTGTGACAATAATGTGGAGTGCAACCACAATGTTCCCCTCTATCAAAGGTGATTTTCGAATTGGAAATTTGACTAATTCCGCGCCAGCTTGCACGTGTCGTTACCAGAGGAGATTGGTTTCTCTTTCCATGACAGATTTGGACCTTCTGTTTCTTGGATCTAAATCGGCAAGTATACACAGCATATCAACTATGGTTATGTTGCTAGGGTGTTTATGTAAGGACGGGGGCCGCGGTGGCGTAGTGGTTAAAGTCGCCGACTTGTATTCACAAGAGCCTTTCACCTTCTAGTTCGATCCCTGTCCGGGGCGTGTTAGTGTGAGAAAGTTGCCCGTGAATTGCCGTTGGTCGGTGGTTTACTCCGGATACTCCGGTTTCCTCCACCTGTAAAACTGGCAGGTCTGTAAATGACCATAGCTGTTAATCGGACAATAAGCCCTTAATACAAACAAACAAACAACAATTTTGTAAGGTCGAAAACACAGATTTGAATTACAAATGAACGAAAAAGATACCATTCTACTTTCTGTCTAATGTCCAATAACTTCTATTAGGGTAAGATACAAACAAGTGAAAAGGGTATCAGGTACATTCCTAAACCATTACTTTAGTTCTCGTGTGTCTATATCATTGTATCATGAGAGATAATGTACGATACTTCAGTGTGCATGATTTCACCCTGCCGGCCTCATGATTTACAAACGAAATTAGATCAATTACAGGATCAAACAACCGATCGTTATTTTTTCTATCGGTGAAGTTCAAACGTTTTTGTTGCAACTGTTTATATTTCCAACTGTTAGAAAATTCAAGAACTTGATAGATCATAATTCAGGTTTCTATTTTGAAAATTATCAATATCGGGCGGGGAACAAGTATTGTAAATAGGTGTTCAAATACAATTAAAACTACGTTATTTTTTTCTTCTTTTGAATCTTGATGGTAACATTATATACATGCGTACGTTCGGAGTATACCTGTCCCTGGGACAGAGTAATTAAGTATTTAAATATCATCAACATATTATTTACATAAGTATACAGTAACCAGATCGATTAATTTTCATTACAAGTTGACTTCTAACAGTTAACAGTTAATCTAAAATTGCAATACACGTAGAACGGTTTACATATAGGTAGGGAAGAACATGTAAAATGAATAGTCTTGTTTATCACATTTTAAGATTCAGGTATTCAGTTATTCGTACTCGATGTCAACTTGTACCAAAAGTTATGTTCAAGTTTTAAATTTATTTTCCAATCGTATGGTAGTACATGCGCACATTTAAAACTTGAAGAAATATATGTACATTTTCTATTTTCTCACAAGATGAATTAGCTGATAAATATTCGTTTCTACTAATGAAAAGATTTTTAATTTGAAACAAGGATGATTTCTCATGATACCAACTGCTGTCGTGCTCGAAACGGTTGTGTATCAAAACTGTATTCTTAAAACAATGTTTTAAAGAGTAGTGTCCAGTGGTGAAGATGTTGTATTACAACATGACTGATTTTGTTTATTTTATTGAAACAGCGTGTTTAGATCTCTCTCTCGATCTCTCCCTCTCTCTCCCTCTCTCTCTCTCTTTATTGGACCAGCGTATACATATTTGTTTTCGTACAGTGTATTATATTTCTTTTTCTTCTATTCAGTATTATTTGTTGTGTTTGTTTGTGTATCAGATTAAGATAACCACCAATTAATAAAAAGACTGAAGTTGGACTTCTGTTGATCTTTTTGCCAAATACTTATTGTAAAAATGATTCGAGATAATTACATGTACTTCATTTTGCATATAAACATTGATATAGTCCAATGACTTTTATACATATGCATTTGTATCTGTATTTGCGCTTACCATAACAAATTTGAAACAAGCGATTGGCAATTAAACTGCGTCCATTATGTAAACAACAATACATGGGATCAAGATGTATAACGTTTGTCTAAACTATCAAAAGAAATGTTGAAATCACTTCTTAAGGCCTCGTGAACATAACTCATTAAGGCCTCAATGAACATCACTTCTCACGGCCTCGGTGAATTTCACTCCTTACGGCCTCGGGGAACAGCACTCCTTGCGGCCTCGGTGTATATCACTCCTTACGGCTTCGGTGTATATCACTCCCTACGGCCTTGGTGAACATCACTCCTTACGGCCTCGGGGAACAGCACTCCTTGCGGCCTCGGTGTATATCACTCCTTACGGCCTCGGGGAACATCACTCCTTGCGGCCTCGGTGTATATCACTCCTTACGGCCTCGGCGAATATCACTCCTCACGGCCTCGGTGAATTTCACTCCTTTCGGCTTCGGTGTATATCACTCCCTACGGCCTTGGTGAACATCACTCCTTACGGCCTCGGTGTATATCACTCCTTACGGCCTCGGGGAACATCACTCCTTGCGGCCTCGGTGTATTTCACTCCTTACGGCCTCGGCGAATATCACTCCTCACGGCCTCGGCGAATTTCACACCTTACGGCCTCGGTAAACAGCACTTCTCACGGCCTCGTTGAATATCAGTCTTACGGTCTCGATGCTTTATACTGCGTACGACATCAGTGAACACAATTCCTTGCGTCCTCTATGAACATCACATATTCACATCACTAAAAATTAATATATTTTCATTAGCCCAAGGAGATGACTTTAAAAATAACAACATATAGATATATAAATAAACAGTGTGTCCTTTTTCTGTATTAGTTCGTTTATAGCAATAGAAACAAAAAGCTTATTACAGAACTGCAAGCTTTATTTGACTATAAATTGATATTTATGATATGACACTTGACACAATGGTAAACGACTGCTCCAAATCATTCCTTGATCACGACTGTATAAAAACTACTTTTCTATTTCTCAATATTTCCTCTAGTTATTGGGTGTGTGTGTGTGGAGGGGGGTTGAGAGGATGGATGTATATACTTTCAAAGTTTGCGTCAATTGTATTCATTCAGCATGTCACACACATGTTTTATGATGAAGATGTCAATCTTACACGTAGTCAATGAAGAAATTTCTCTCGCTTGTTACTTCACTAATGTTCTCTTGATTAAAAAAAGTTAAAAACAAAAACATAATCAACAAGTTTTATTTCTCGTTATTGATTGTTGGGAACATTTTTATTGCTAGAAGTTATTTATTTTCTATTTGTTTACAGCATACCTACCATGGCCCTAACACGGACGTACATGCAAGCTATTCTGCTAGGTATAGGAACACACCAAATATGGAAAGACGAGGCAGTACAGTAGCCAACACGCCCTTCCTCCCTAAGGTAAACGACCTACTCACTGTTGTAATGACAAGATCATTCTGTCTTACCTATCCCATTGTTGATATTACAAAACTTTATTGAGTTTTCAGAGTTATTGACAATAAGATTGATATAGTTTACATTTACGCAGTAAGGTATATAGACTAATACTTGATATTCAGTAACGTCATTACCTACAGTTTCGACAACAATTATAGTTTAAAAATCAAATTAGATATTCAAGCTTGCTAACAAGTGTACTCATGATGTTTAAATTGATTATAAAAAGATTAAAGAAAATGATATAACGCATTGATATTATGGTATCAATTGATCGTCGTTTGCACTTTATTGTCTGGTATACATTGAGTCTGGTTTTGGTACTTTAAATGCGTTTCGTATTTAAATATTGAACAATTTCAAACAAACATGACCACTTGAAAACTGTTTAAAGACCGAATTTCTATGATAAATTAAATGTACTCTCTATATGCACAAGGTCAACGTTCTTTACAGCAAGATATTGATATTTGATTGTAATTAAACAATTGTAGAATAGAAGTTATCAAACTGATACATGTAATTTAACTGAATTAGCCGACATTTTTGGTGTACTTTAAAGTGGTATTGAGTTTGAAAACGTGTTTTCTTTGATTCTAATTACAGACCGAGTCTCACGAGTGTCTCAAGTGTTTGCTGAAGGTTCCTCACAAGAAATGTGAATCGGTGAGTATCCAAAGATCTAAGAATACTTAGTTACAGATGATGTATAACGAATGAAACGCATTGATAGAAAACAACTACTTGGTGAATTAAAAATCAAGCAAACCAAACAAACCGCAATTACAAACGGATTGTACC
>JAUMGZ010006495.1:0-10342 GCA_032359645.1 Pododesmus macrochisma | reverse complement strand
AAACAGTAATAACTAAAAAGGAAAAGCCTAGAAAAAAGAACTAGAAACGAAAAACCAAGAAGATATTCTAAAGCCGTAAGTCCATGGACATTGGAAAAACAACCAAAAAAAAAACATTGGACGCAAACAGAAAAAATACCAAAATATAGAGTCATGTATTAACTTAAAATGGAAACATCACGAACTTCTAAAGATACTAGAGGCGAAACCAGGTGCTCGCGATAGAGTTACCGTTTCCTACTACACGTGTGTCATCCGCCGCGATGTTTTCATGTCATTTTATGAAGTTCGTGATGTTTGCCCTTTTTATTTAATACATTTATATTTGGTTATTTTATTCTGTTTGCGTCCAACGTTTTACCTTTGTTTGCCCATAACCACGGACTTACGGCTTTAGAATATCGCCACAATGGTTGCTATATGCGCACTCTCTTGAAGTCACTTGGACATCTTCACTTGAAGAAGACAGTTGTACTGTCAAAAGCTCGTGATGATATTGTCTTGTTTTTTTCGTTTTTACTACTTAAAGACGCAAACAATATTTATATCAAAATGACATCAGTAAGGTCGCAAAAAGTTCATGTTTAATCATTTTTAAAAGCAGTATCATAAAGTCGCACACAACTCAGACAATTTTGCAGTTTTAAGCCGAATTTAGCTAACGTTTTACATAGACGTTATCTAGTGAGTGGCAGTTTATTATTATAAATTTTCAAATCGAGTTGATTTATGTTTGATTTATGCCGAGTGCACCATAATCAACAAGATTGGAAAATTAATAATAATTCACTGCCACTCATGAAATGATGACTTTTTTCCAAGAACAAATTCAACGAAGATAACGGTAAGAAATATACAAGAATCGGCCATTGTTTGTTACGAAAAATATGAACATTTGTTTTATGACGTCTTCTCAATTGTTGCGATGTACGCCATAGCCATTGTTCTTCTGGGCAGCTTCAACGTCAAATCGGAATTTCGGCGGGATCTGTCTAATCAAAATCTGTTACATTTCATTAACCATGTTTAAGCGTTCTGATCTGCCATGGCAGTTGGTTATCACTTTTCTAAAATCCTTGCAGAATTGTGAAACAAAATCAGTTATGTGAGAAAGTAAAACTGATATCAACAAACCACAAATAAAGTCAACTTACGTCGCAATACGTTGAGAATTGTTGCTAAGAAGTCATGTTTTTCTTCATTATCATCTGATGCTAGCCAAGCGCCCTTGCTTCTACAGTCAGACTGTATGCAATAAAAGATTAAATCGTACATTAAGAAAAATCTTTATTTGTTGACATTGTTTTTTCCATACGCTAAAAAGTAATGTTAACAAAACAATCATGACTACCGCCGTACCCTTGGTCTCAAGGAATGTCCATGGTGCTATACCACAGAGCATAGTGTCCACTTTGAAAGTTGGCTGTCTCACACCGAGTATTGGCTATTTCATCCTATAAATATCATATTTATCGGCGGCATGTTTCAGAACGCATTCTTGTATTTTTTTGACATTCATATCTGTGCTAAATGTAGATATGTGAGACGGTGGAGAAGTGTGTAGCTGCATATACATTGACAGATTTCACTACTTATCACGTATTACGAGCACTTGCCAACTTGTTGCAGATTTAACCAAGATCAAGAGCGATGTAACTGCCATGATCGTCACTGTGAAAACATCGTCTATACTCTATACCAAGGAGATTCCATTGTGAATTGTGCTTTCTTTACAATGGACGAAAATGACTGTTTTTTTTTTTATTATTAAAGTTTGTTCCAAGGAGTGTCTAGAAGATCCAAGAGTCACAGTACGTTGATCTATTAGTGGACCTTTGTAAGAGGACAAATTATTTGTGTTGTGCTAATTGACAGTTTTGTTGTATTTTATTACACTGTCTAACAGTGCCATACCTCGGTACAACATCGACTATTACCTACTTTTCTATAATATTTGTCTACCAGCGACAAACCTCGGTACAACTTCGACTTTTACCTACCTTTTTATAATATCACATTGTCTAACAGTGACATACCTCGGTACAACATCGACTATTACCTACTTTTCTATAATATTTGTCTAGCAGCGACAAACCGCGGTACAACTTCGACTTTTACCTACCTTTTCATAATATCACATTGTCTAACAGTGACATACATCGGTACAACATCGACTATTACCTACCTTTCTAAAATTTTACACTTTCTAATGGTGACAAACCTCGGTACAACATCGACTATTACCTACTTTTCTATAATATTTGTCTAGCAGCGACAAACCTCGGTACAACTTCGACTTTTACCTACCTTTTCATAATATAACATTGTCTAACGGTGACAAACCTCGGTACAACATCGACTTTTACCTAGCTTTCTATAATATTACACTGTATAACAGTGACATACCTCGATACAAAGTCGACTAATACCTACCTTTCCATTATATTACACTGTCTAATAGTGACATACGTCGGTGCAACATCGACTATTTACTACCTTTCTATAATATTACACTGTCTAACAGTGACAAACTTCGTTACAACATCGACTATTACCTACCTTTCTATAACATAACACTGTTAAACAGTGACTAACTTCGTTACAACAGCGACTATTTCCTAACTTTCTATAATATAATCATATACCTCGGCATCCAGCCATGCTTTCTGTGAGGTACTGAATAATATACAGTCCTCCTTGAATTCTGCCCATCCGATATCACATATGGTGTACACCTGACAAATACCTAAACAAAGAGGAGACAAATATTATCAGAGGCGTCAATAATACCGTGGTCTTTTTTCAATGTATGTGTTTGTTTGTTTATTTCTTTGGTGTGTAACGTCCTTCAACACATGTATACTAGCAGTAATTCGCTTTAAGCGATACAAGGCATTTGCTTTAATCACTACAATGTCATTTGCTTTTGGCGATACATACTTCATTCGGTCATTCTTTGAATTTAGGGAGTTTAACGTTCCTTTCAGAATACGCACTTTGGTCAATCATTCTTTGTTTTGTTTGATTTTATTGGGGTTTAACGTCCTTTCAGCAACAGTTATGGTCATTAGCTTTTAAGATACATGTAGGTACGTCAGTCATTTTTTGTTTTGTTCGATTTAATTAAGGTTTAACGTCCATTTAACTGATGTTGATGTCATTTGCTTTTAAGATAAGGTACAAAATGTTCCTCAGTCAGTCATTCTTTGTTTTGTTTTATAATATTGGAGTTTAAATTCCTTTCAAAAAAAATTGAGGTATTTTCCTTTTAACGATACAAACTTCATTCATTAATCCTTGGTTTATTTTTTATTATCTTGGTTTTTTTTAACACATGTTTATGTCATCTGCTTTTTAAGATAGGTACTTGAGTCTGTCATTCTTTTAATTTTATTTTTAAATTTTATTTGGAATTAACGTCCTTTCAATAAGCGTTTCCGGCATGTGATTTTAGCGATGCGCACTTCGGTCAGTCTTTCCTTGTTTTGTTAGATTTCATTGGGGTTCAACGTCCTTTCAACAATAGTTTAGGTCATATAATTTGTCCTTTTAGAAAAAAGGTACCTGAGTCAGTCATTATTTGGTTATTTTTTTATTTTATTGGAAATTAACGTTCCTTTCAACCAATTTGTCGGTCATGTGCTTTTAGCGTTACGCACTTATGGTCAGTCTTTCCTTGTTTTGTTAGATTTCATTGGGGTTCAACATCCTTTCAACAAAATTTAGGTAATTTAATTTGCTTTTAACACAGGTACCTGAGTCAGTCATTATTTTGTTTTTGTTATTGTATTGCGTTCAACAAAAATTTCGTTCATGTGCAGCTAGCGATACACACTTCAGTCCGGCATCCCTTTTTTGTTAGATTTCATTGGGATTTAACTTACGTTCAACAAAAAGTTTCGGTTATGTGCTTCTAGCGATATGCACTTAGGTCCGTCATTCCTTGTTTTGTTAGATTTCATTGGTGTTTAACTTCTTTTCAACACCAGTTTAGGTCATGTGCTTTTAGCGAAACGCACTTCGGTCCGTCATTCCTTGTTTTGTTAGATTTTCTTGGGGTTAAACTTCTTTTCAACACAAGTTTAGAACATTTGCTTTAAGCGATACGTAATTCGATCACTTATTCTTTGTTTAGTTTGATTTGTATAGGGGTTAAACTTCCTTTCAACCTTTGTTTAAAAAACAGTATGAATAGGATCAACAGAACGAGATATATTGAAAAACCAACAATAAGTGCGTCAAACAATGAAGCACCGGAATGCAATTAATCAAATCGACATCACAACAAACATCAAGACTAATAATAAGAACGGTCACCCAGCACGAAACCAGGCGGTGTGGTTAAACCGGTTAGTGAGGCCTCAACCTTTCCACATCCCGCATGAGACTAGAAGTCTTAAGTACAGACATATATTTAAAAATGTAATAATGGCGCTGTAAATCATTTTAACAACTAACGCAAGGTCATATCAAGACGATGTCTGCGTGTGGCAAAACGCACTGAAATGTCATGCCCCGGGCACATTGACAAAATAATTTTTTTCGTTACATCGTCTTGACTCTAAGCCAACCAGTCTTTATCATACCCATAAATACTAGCACGTAGCAGGGAGCATTAAGATTATCTAAATTTAGCGTCTCATTTGTGTTGTGACGCGGCAGAAATCGAACCAGAGAAATTCCGCGTACGAAGCGACATATCTCGGCTATAAAAGTTATCATATCAGGCTATGCTTTCCTTTTATCATAATGTTACGATTATACGACTAATAACTGCACTGCTTGCTCTTGATGACTGTAGTTTGAAATATCACACCCAAGCCAGACAGGTTGAAAGGAAGATGCCAGAAAAAGATCTGCACGTCCTACATAGGGAACGCTTAGCTGGCGGTCCCGTGTACAGGGATTTTAACCCCCTGGCACGATAAAGATCCCCATGTTAAGTTCGATAGAAGAGTAGACGGAAACGCCGTTGCATAAGAACATCTTTCTTTCTGACCTATCTCTATTCCATTCGTTTCCCGTTCCTGTCGCCGCTTCTCTTCCTGTCCTATATTTTGCTTTTCACTTTTGGTCTTTTGTCACTATTTCGGTGAAAGATTCTGAACGTGACGCTAAGCCTTAACTAAACAAACAAACAGTTAAGATATATTTTAAACTTAAAACGCGTGTTTAATTCTTATTTTCGTTTTGATTTGTTGACTGTTGGTATATAATTGCAACTGTACAAAAATCACATGGAAAAGACCTAATCTTACATTATTATATATCAGAACAGTTAATATTAATATAATAATAAAAATAATAATAGTGCTTAATTCAGAAATTGAATGTCCATTAATGTGTTGTGCAGCTTTTTAATCAATTAGAATGTTAAGAAGGTTTATTTTTGAAAAGCAAATTAAGTGCTCGATTTCAGCAGACCCACGTTGGAACGTTAAAAACTCGAAAACACTCTGTCGGAAACACGTGACTACGATTGCCCAATGAAATATCAAAACTCGTATAGAAGGTAAATTTAGTGTCATACTGACCTTATTCTAATTGTGTGTGCTTATCTGTTACACATTAAGGCTCTTTGTTATAAGTAAGTTAGTCAGTCAGTCGTATTGTCTGTCTTCTGATAATCTTATATCTATTATTACGTCTGTTGTCAAGGACTGAATAGTCCACTTTTGTAGTGCTGTTGGAGTGCGTCTTTGTCCTTTAATAACTTAGGAATTATTAACCTCCCATTCCCTCTTCTGCTTCGTTGCTTTGGTTTATCGATGTCTTGTCTATTCAAAGTTGAATTCCCTTCTAGTCCATCGATGATGGTTGATTCCTAGCTTTGTATCGGTCAAGGTTTTTCTCACTCATTTGTTGGTTTGACGTCATTTTTGAATGCACGTCTCAGTCTGCTTGTTTATTCTGTTAGTAACTTCTTGATAGAGCTATTGTTTACCATTTATTGGATCCGATTTTTTTATTAATTAAAGACATGAACTTTATGACGGTATCAAATGGTTAATGATATGATTCATTTTAAGTTTTGGCTCATAAGACCATGCTGAGAATTCGTACCAACCGATGCCTTCAATACGATCTTTCTCTTTTATTTTACGTGTATCCATTGAATTAAGTATTATTGTTCTATGAAATATATTCTCTCAACTTTGGTTTTTAAATTAAAAATGTACTTCTTTTAAAGCAAATTTTATATGCATACCTTACAATATTTGCACTATCGACATAACTATTTTTTGAATTTGTAATGATATTTTTGTGTAAAATGTTATTGCTGCAAAATTGTTGTCAATAGTGTGTATTTACATAACATAACATAACATAATATTGCACAAAACTTACCCAATACAAGTGCAAACACGGTCACTAGGCCTCTGAGCGCCATATTTTCTTGTAATGTCCAGTAACAATTGTCTTACAAACTAGTATACCTGTTATCAGATAAACACGTACAGATATGACGTTTCTTTATAGTACACCGTCTACGTTTAACATCTGTCGATGTTCACTTTACCTTTTTAGGTCACCTGAGCTGAAGGTTTCTGATTAGCTGAGAAATGTCAACTTCTTGTCAGGTACCGCTGGTCATACTTACACGAAGATTTGTGTCCGACAATGATGAAATCTATCCAATATGACCGCCATTGCTTCTTTTTCATTACCCATTTAATGTATATATATATTGGAAGCCCATTTACATTATCATTATGTATGCAAAGAATGTGCTACTTAGGATACATTAAAATAGTTAATCGAAAAACCAAGACGATATTCTAGACCATAAGTCCATGGATGTTGGCAAACAATAAGAAAACGTTGAACGCACACAGACAAATTAACCAAATATACATTTATTGACTAAAAATGAAAAAATCACGAACTACAATATAAAAACTAGAGGCAAAACCAGGTGCTCGAGATACGGTAAGCGTTTCCTGCTACACATGTGTCACCCGCCGCGATGCCTCCGTGTCAATCCGGTGTATGGTAACCTTAACCATTAAACCAAATCAGGGAATTTTGCATTTTCCCAATTTATCACAACTTATCAACCAAGTGTCAAAGTACACAGTAAATGCTTGTTTTGATATTGCACTGGTCAGTATCAAGCTCCTCCCAGGGTCATGAAACTCCCTGTATTTAATACAGGTACATACTTAACACCAGCTTGTAGTCAGTATCAAGCTCCCACAGAGTCATGAAACTCCCTGTATTTAATGCAGGTACGTACTTAACACCAGTTTGTAGTCAGTATCAAGCTCCTACTCCCTGTATTTAATGCAGGTGCGTACTTAACACCAGCTTGTCGTCAATATCAAGCTCCCCGAGATTCATGAAACTCCCTGTATTTAATTCAGGTGTTTCGCCATTGGGTTAGGGCGTAACCTACCTCCCATGTGTTACCCGCCGCGATGTTTCTGTGTCATGGCAACGCTTTTCATAGTACAGAAGAAACATGTTTTACCATAAGAAACCGCAGTAATAGCAAAAGGGTAAAGGTCTCGCTCCACAGAGATCTGTATTGCCTGCTGCACATTTTGAGACATAAATGGGTATGAAATGTTTATAATGAAACAAGATAGCCTTAATGGTAGGCTCAGTCTTACGCACAGTATTGCGGTAGGTAAGGTCTCAAAAACATGCACTTTTCAAAAGAGTGTTAACAAAATTCTGGATAACTTTTGACGAGCTGTAGCTTACACTATAACAACATACCTATATTTATGAAATATGGAATAAAAATGGGTTCAAACTCGGCTTGTTTTCTGACAAAATGCAAATATTTTTAGCTGTCATCCAAGCGCTCATTTCGTGTCCAACTGTCAATCCGCGGTATTCATACGCCAATCCCACATGGAAACTGTTTACATTTTTTAATTACAGATCATAACACACTTTTAAAAAAAACACCAATAGAACAAGTATAGCACATACAAAACTCAGAAAATATCAACGTCAACAGAAATAATACATATCAATTTCAATACGTACTCTCTGTAACAGGGGCCAAACTACGAAACTGTGGAGCGAGACCAAAGGAGAAAAAGAATATTGAACAAAAGTATCATAAAAGCAAAGCAGTAAGGATAGACGAACATAACTAAAATTCGATGATCGCCTATTACAGCGGAGATAGCATTATAATATAATTAAATATAATTAAAAAAACGTCTTAAGAGAACCACCCTCAACACACGAACAGAAAGGATAAATGTGAGCATGCAGCTTTTAAAATTCACGGGCTAGGAAGATAACATAGTGACGTCATAATCTTTTATTACAACATATAGCACAAACCCGACAGGAACAATAATATACAAAATTGCAAACTAAAATACAGCAAGAATACATAAATATCAATAAGAGAAAAGATCCTTTACTCTGGCTGAGAAACCCTCTTCCCGCATCCCAGATTTAACTAAAAAGAGACAAAATCAAAATTGCATAAATTCTAAATAGCTTTGTCAAAAGTTCAGGTGAACGTGAAAACGGCTGGGTCGACTATATGTTGATGAGACTTACATGTACAGTTGTGTGAAATATGCTATGATTTATTCAATTGCGTCAAATGAGATTGGCCTGAAAACCTTCTGCCCAGAGAAAGGAACCATTATTTTGATAAAAATTGTCAGATTTTCAAGAATGTAAAGGTTGGAGCCTTACAACCCGTTTTAACCCTCACCGCCGGTTCTTGCACTTGGTGACTGTTCTACGCTGCCTCAAATTACTAGTCTTAAAATTGACAACTAGGTTATGTTATATCTTTATGTTTTCAAATGTCGTTTGTTAATATGTATAAACGTTTTACTCGTTTAGATTTTTATTGACAATTGATGTGAACGGTTAGTTGTTGAGATGATTTTCGTCGCTATTAAGTATATTTATTAAATTTTCAAATGTATGTCTGTACTTGAGACTTCTAGTCTCATGCGGGAATTGGGAAGGTTAAGGCCTCATTAACCGGTTTAACCACACAACCTGGTTTCATGCTTGGTGACCGTCCTAAGTCGGTCCGCATGGATTACTAGTCTTGATGATTGTTGTGATGTCGATTTAATTAATTACATCCAGGTGCTTCATTGTTTGACGCAGTTATTGTTTGACGCAGTTATTGTTTGTTTGTCAATGTCTCTCGTTCTGTTAATCCTTTTTATACTGTTTTTTTCGTATTGTGCCTCTGAATTGGTTAATGTGTTTGTTGTTGCTATTTTTTCTTCAATTTACTTTTGTTCTTTTGTATATATATATATGTAAATGTACATTGTGTATATTCGACAAGTGCATTGCATCCTCTTTCTGTGCGGGATATATCAAAAGACATCCTCACCAAATAGAAATGCTACCTTAATGGTTCTTTTTTTCATCTTTTGGTACGTTGATGAAGGCCGATTCGTAGCTTGGCCTGATTCATTTTCGAGGTCCTCTCACTGATTTTGTGGTTTGGTGTGATTTGTTCTCCTTTGATATTTTGTCACCATTGCAGTGACATATTCTTATGGTGACATATGCTGCTTTTTGTAACAGTGGAAATGAAATGCACCGGAATGACAGGGAAGCATTGCGCCGGGTGGCGCATGTTTAGCAGGAACAACGTACCATATTGAGAGCCCCTGGTTCCGCTTCTAATTTTTCAATACAAGGTCGTGACGTTTCCTTCTTTAGTAAATGAATGTATATTTAGTTATGTTTTTCTTTGTGCGTCCCACGTTTTCCTTTGGTTAGCCCTTTCCATGGACTTAATGCTGTAGAATATCGTCTTGTTTTTTCGTATTTACTACTTGTTTAGAATTATCTATTATTCTGTTGATTCTAGTCTTGTTTTATTGTCATTAAAACATCTCTGTCAGAATTTGAGAAGAGTTAACTAATTGAGTCAGGGAAAGAAAGTAAACATTCAAAAAAAATAAGAGAAGACATATTTGGAATTTTCTTTTGTTCATTCTTTTTTTATTGTTGTTGTAAAAGTGTAAAGTATCCCATATATTTACAATATACATTTTGCATAATAAAAAGGAGACATAAAGTCATAATTGCAAGATTTTATTTAGTTTGAAAGTGGGTATTTAATAGTGTCTTCAAAAATGTAACGTATAATTCACAGGAAGGACAAAATGAATGGTATCTCTCGTAAGAAGTCAATCAAGTGAAATATACATTGCATATTTAAAAAGACAACTGTTAAATATTTAAGTTATTATAATTTCACTTTCTTCATGTTTCCTTTATACTGCATGCGTCATCTTAGAGAATTGATTTCATCTGACCCATTATCACTATGGTATTTTTTCCAACTGATACTACTCTTCTCATTATTCTGTTAAGAACCTAAAAATGT
>JAUMGZ010006484.1:0-10342 GCA_032359645.1 Pododesmus macrochisma | reverse complement strand
CAAAGTAGGTTTAGTCCATAGTGAGTTTATTCACATGTCAAAGTTACTCTCTTCGGTCAATATCAAACTACAATAACGGGGCGTCATTTTACTTTTTAAGATTGGAAATATGACCAATTTCTTATAAAGATAACACTTATTAAATAGTTAATAAAGGTTACGCCATAGTGACATTTCTAATTTGAGATATCACCGTATGGTAATGGGATATGGGTGTATCTTCATGATTAATTGGTGATATCAACTATTCATAGTTTGTCTCCTTTGCTCTTTCGTCACCGTTACTGTGACTTATTCTTTTGGTGACAAATACTTCTTTTGTAAACAGTGGAAAGGGTTACCACACACCGGAATGACACGAAAGCATCGCGGTAGGTGACACATGTGTAGCAGGAAACGCTACCCATATCGCGAGCACCTTGGTTCGCTTCTAGTTTTTTTATAAGAAGTTCGTGATGTTTCCTTTTAAGTTAATAAATGTATATTTGGTTTATTTGTCTGTGTGCGTCCAGTGTTTTCCTTTTGTTTGCCAATGTCCGTGGACTTACGGCTTTAGAATATCGTCTTGGTTTGACCATGAATTGTCCTGTCGTAGTAAATATTAAAACGCTATTATTATACTTAATGTAAATTTACAAAAAATATCATACAAATACATCTTTCTATGATGTCTCTGTAAGTATGCAATCAAAATACCAATCTATATATCACTCAGATGATTATTATTTAACATTGAGGTCACAAATGCACAATTTCAAAGTCAATAACAGAACAAAAATAATAATAAGAAAAAACCAAAAAGGTAACACAAGTGAAGCAATAAGATAGAATACACCGATTTAATATCTGGATCATTCTTACGTAACTTTAATAAAACCCACTATATACAGTGTAGGAAATGGTATTTTAGTAATATGTTTAGTGCAAAGAAAGAATCCACCAATCCAGCGTTACATAGAAAAATAATAATCTCTTCGTCCTAAGATTTGCTGACCATGACTCCGACATTAACTTGTTCTAGACAAGTACCAGAGCTTTTGGTCTTGGGATTAACAGTGTATTACGCCGGTCAACATCGTGCCTGCAAGATAAATTTCACACTCGGGTTGGAAAATTTCAATATAAACCCAGCCCTATTGTTTGATTTTTTATCACATGCTTTTGCAAATGTAATGTTATAAATAAGAGAAACGGGATCGTAATAATCCAATTTTGTCTTTGGTCTCAACATAGCAATCATATTCAGAAAAGATTCGCCCCTTGCGCATAATTTGTTGTTGTTAACAAATGATGTTCAACGTTGAAATATCCTATAAATATATCCATATTATTAACATATAAACTTATGAGCGAGTCTATGTTGGACAGTTGTTAGTGTTTATACATATTCTATGCTATATCTATTTTTTTCGTTCAACTTCAACTTTAAATCTCGAAGAGTTTCGAATGAAGTATGAAGAAAATATTTATATGTAATTGTAGTTGCTTTCACATTAGGGTAACCAGCAATATGACTAAACCAGATCTACGCTGCTCCCGAGATGTCGCTAGGTAGATCTGAGAAACACCAATTGTTAAGGTCGTTGGCGTGACCTTTACAGAATCGTTGGTGTGTTTTGAGAATTTTGGCGCCAATATGCATATATATATAACGTTATTATGACGTCATCTTTTGACGTGTACAATGTACGTCGTGTCAGATGTGTTCCGCGATTACCTGACAACCACTATACACTATGGCTGCGCTTCAAAACTAGGAATCTTGATTCTATGGTTAAACTGGCTTCACAACGGAGACAAATGGTCCCAACACCTCCCGCAGAGTATACTGTATATGTTACATTTATTTCAAAAAGAATTGCGCAATGCTTTGATCATCGCTTCGTCGGTAAGCAAGGTAGCAATTTTGTCGCTCAATCCCAACGATCGCATAGAAGGCGGGTTTTGATTGGTCCGAATATCTCATAAATATTCATAATTATTCAAAACATTTGGGTCACGGCAACGACCTTAACAATTGGTGTTCCTTAGATCTACCCTGCGATGCGATATCCAAATAACGGGAGCAGCGTAGATATGGTTTTAATCAGATTGGCATTATGTGAGACTGATAATACTAGTTATTATTTAACTTGAAAAACAATGATAACCGATAAGAACTGTTTATTTTGTGAGGTATTCATATCATTCACTGCTTGTCACCTGTTCTTAACAGTTTATTGCTGACTTGTTGTTGCGCATTAGCTCTTTAAGCAATCTGGAGAAGAATATTCTTGTGAGTATAAATAGTTTTGTTCATTTGTACTTGCAACTCTTGACATAGTTGTGTCAAATACATTGTGAGCATCACGACTGGTCTTTGGCATCTTATTTTTAAGCACTGATACTTTAATACTTGACCCCCCACCCAAGTATTCTTATATTTGACATATGTTCCAAGTGAAATTTGTGGATCACTGACCTCGCATACAGTAAATTTTACTGTATCAAGGCAGAATGTGCTTGTTTGATTTACTTACATTAAATACACAAAAGCGTAATACAGAACCTTATATTCTAAACTGTTTTGTTCTTTCAAAGGTTCTGTTTTGTCTGGTATAAAAGATTTCAGATTTACACGAGTGTTTTCAACAAAATCCAATGTGTAGTTAGTTTCAATTTGTTTGTTTTATTGGTGTTTAACGTCCCTTTAACTCATGTTTAGGTCATATCGAGACAGTGTCTGCTTGTGACATTGCGCACTGATGGCGACTTTATAGTGCTGTCTCACTGAAATGTTATGCTGCAGACCCATTGACATGAAACGTCACTCGGTCACATTACACCGACACCGAACTAACCCGTTCTCCTCCTACCCAGTTATGCTGAGCACTTAGCAGTGAGCGAGAAAATTATCTGATTTATCGGTGGAAATATCGTCATGCATTGCTTTCTTTAACTTTTGAAACGTTCCTTTGTTATATCTACGCAATTTACACTATGTCGACACTAGCAACATTATTATTTTTCGTCCATACTTCAAAATGAGTCGCCAAGGGAAATGATACGTGAAGAAATAAAAAATAAAAGGGAGATTAATCTGAGATTGCAATTCCTACAAGAGTTACCTACCTTTACACAGTATATGATTGGTTCATTCTTAAAAACTTCAAGGATATCACGGAAATACCGTACTATACACACATGTTTAATACACAAACATATCAAAGAGGTTTGAGTTGAAATCGTGATGATATTGACATATTCTGTTAGTCGTTTTACCGATAGGTTGATGCACATATATTTTCAGAAAGTGATTTTTACCCCGTTGCTAGTTAAATGTTTTGAAGTATTGACAGATCCTGCTTCTCTCTATGTGGATATGTTAATGTATATAGATATTGACAGAACCTGTTTTACCTTCGTTGACAATAGAAGTTTAGTGCATAATGATGACAGAACCTGTTTTACCTTCGTTGACAATAGTAGTTTAGTGCATAATGATGACAGAACCTGTTTTACCTTTAATTTTGTTGACAATAGTAGTTTAATGCATAAGATGACCTATCCTGCTTACCTTTGTTAATAGATAAATGTATATAGATATTGACAGATCCTGCTTTTCCTTTGTTAAAACCTTAATGTACAAAGATATTTGCATACACTGGTTTTTCTCAATATTGATAATTCATTGACTAATGATATCTACAGGACATGTTTTTGTATGTCTATGTGTTATATATAAAGAAATTGGCGAAAATTATTTTTGCTTCCAAATATTGATGTGCAACTGTTATAGATTTAATATATTTGTTTCATATGTTGCAATGTAGATATGTTAATGTATATAGCTAAAGACAAAAATGCTTGTTCTCTATGTTGATGTGTTAGTGAATTTTAAAATTACTGGGAGAACACCTTTACATTTGTTAATAGTTTTATGCATAAACTTCTTTTTCTATGTCGATAGGTCATTGTTTAATGATAATTATAGAACCAATTTTGCTTCCAAATGTTGGTATGTAAATGCATATAGATATTTATAGAACATGTTGTTTTATACGTTGGTCTGTTATTGTATATATATATATATTATGGACATAATCTGTTTTTTTAAATGATTTTATGTTACTGTAAATAGAAAATATGTGTATCTGTTAAAGTATATATATGTAGACAAAATAATGTTCCTTATGCTGATTCCAATCATTTTATTTTTACTTTATATATATATTGACAGAACAGTCTTGTTGTTTTTATATGTTGATATGTAAATGTATATAGATATAAACAGAACATGTCTCTGTATACATTGAAAGGATAAAATGTAAAGAATTGACAGAACTTTTTGTATTCTATGATTATAGGTTAACTCTGTACCTTTTTTTGCTGTAACATGTAAAATGAGGGAGAGTTTCAAGTTTCATGGGGATGATTTACTGCTTCAGTAATAAATAATAGGACAAATAAGAATTTTCGTTGGGGAGATGATACGTAAATGGCCAAAACGGAAGTCTCTCTATTTATGGGGGGCGACCTGGTTACTTGGTAGGTATTTTAAAAAAATAATAGTTTTCAATAAATGAGTTAAAGCCTTAGAAACTTCGTATAATTTGACTTATTTATATATATGTGATTTGAAAGCATTTTAATATTTTAGTATATAAATATATGTTTTATTTTTGTTTGCTAAAAACAGTCTTGGATTTGTTTATTTAATTTCAAACAATTATTGTTCCCTCTTTTAAAAACGTTTTAAAAACGCCTAAACATTTATAAAGCTAGCATTTGTTCTCTGATCGATACAGAATTAATTTACATAAATCAATTCCTGAGTAAGTCTTTGATTTATCAGTATGTGTATATATAGAGGACATTCAACGTTGTTTTCCTGTATATCAAATGCATTTCACGAGTGCGGCATTTAAAGATATAACACACATTAAGATACTGTTCAATGCTTTCAATAATTTATAATGAATAAAGGTGACATAAAGTGTTATTTGCACTTCTAAAGCATAACTTCTTTTAGGCTAATTTCACTAGCAGAGTATAACAGATTTATTTCAAGTATATATCTTTATATTTCACTGGTAACAGGTTAATAAATATTTTTATACTTATATATAATTTGTATTCTCTTTATTAGTAAAAAAAGTAATTATTTCTGATTTTTAAACCTTACTTTCTTTAGGGTGAATACACTTTTTAAAACTGAAGAGACAAAATACTTGATTCAAATTATAGTTTTAATTATTTTTGAAACAAATCTATAATTAGGTTTTAAATGAATACGTGCGTCAAATAATACATAAAGTAGTTCAGCAATTAGACGTGATGTTAAAAATATATCGATGTGTTTTTGTATGTTTGACATGTTGCTTTTGATTTGTTTTTGTGTAATTATGAATACTATCAACATTGAAACAGGTGTCAATTTATGATTATCTTTGATTCAGCCAATGTTCTTGTTAATGTTGTACATGCAATTATATCATTTTAAGTAGTTACTACTTAATTGCATTGTGTTGATTTTTATTGTCAATGCAATTTCGGTTAAACAACTTACTAATATGTTAGTATCAGTTAATTGAATGATATATTCATTGATTTCATACTAATAGTTTTGAAAGGTATTAGTTACTAAATATTTAATATTATATTATTTTTTTCAATTCCTTATTTTTATGTTATTCTTATATATTATTAGTAAGTTACAGATTGTTGAATGATGTATGTAAGAATTTGATTTTAATAGTTTTATTGATATGTTAGTGTCAGCATATTGCATGATGTATACGTACTCGATGGTTTCAGTTTTTCCCCTCATCTATTTTGAACAGTTAATTGAATTTTATATTCAATAATTTCATTTTAATATTTGTTTTGTCTAACATGTCAGTTACGTTATATTGAATAATATATTTAATGCTGTAAATTTTACACTTCTTTAATGTGTAAGTAAAGTTCATTGGATTCTTTTTGCTATATAATTTCTTTTAAAATATATATTTATGCTAATTTAAATGTATTAAAGGCTATATTCAATAACGTCAGCTAAGTCAGGTTGACGTTTCGAATGGCCACCCTCCCGTAATGAGCGTTTTCCTCTTACATGTGTGTCATCCGCCTCGATGTTCTCGTGACAATTATAGAAAATATGTTTACTTTGCGCATTATTGGTATGAACAGTTCTAGGAAAAGTGATTCAGATGTTTGCAAATTATGGTAATCGGTCTCAAGGCTGCACCACTATGGGGCCAACAAGGACAAAGTTTTACAAAATCTAAAAACAAATCTACACTTACTGTTTGTATGTGTTTTTTCAAGACATGATCATGACCTATTGGTTAAAGATGGCGTGTTTAGGGTAGAAGCATCCCTGCAGTGGGAAGGGAATTCAGAAATGTTTAAATGATGGCATTCAGCCTCCAGTGGTTGGGGGCAAAATAGGGATATTTTACAATAGTTTTCGTGTAATTAATTAGAAGGCTTAAAGCTTCTAAAAGGCTTGGATATACAGTGACCGTTGGGCATGCATAACGAAGCTTGTTTTACGTATATTGCAGTCAAAAAGTAAACAAGGTATTTCGGGTCAAAATGTAATACCATGTGAATACTCCAAATTCATTTCTTCTTTTTTTTTTTACACATTTTCGACTTTTCAAAAACGATGAACCAACTTCAACTTAACTTGGTATAAATCATCTCTAGAAGAATTGGGTATATACGTGTTCAAATGATGGGGTTGGGACTGATTTGGACAACAGTGCCAAAATGAGGAACTTTTGACAAAAAATCAAACATCTTTTAATTAACTAATCAAATATAAAAAAAATTAAATCACAGGCCTGTTCTAAGTAGATGGACGTTTATGTCTAATGAACCTATAGTTTTCTAATATGTAAGATTTTTCTGAGAGCAATTATTTCATTTTAATAGTCTCCTAACATTTTAGGTACACTATTTTAGTTGTAAATGCTATATTCAATAATGCGAGTTTTATAGTCCTCTTATGTGTTAGTTACAGGATACTAACATTAAATATTATGTTAAATGATGTGTGTTTTATTTTTATAAAGTATTTGTTGCATACTATGCTGTTGTATTTTTTATATTCAATTACTTTTTCTTTCATTGATATGTTGTAACAGGTGTATACCAAGCAGTAGAACAATTGTAAATGATTACATATTCAAATAGTTAATTTACTAAATGATAGAAGAGTTGATAATATCCAATTGATAAATTGCACTGAAAATAGTTGTGTAATGAAAGTATCTTTCTATAATATGTATTAAATTGTTGTTTAACAAACCGAATTCCAAGAGAAACGTTTCAATTGAATTACGAAATATCTTATTGACATAAAGAGCGTATCTTTACAAGTCAATTACATTAAACATAAGTAAAAGTGTATATGATTTATCTTTATTTCAATATTAATAATGCCATATATCCGGTAAAATAGTGTTTACCAAATGCAATGACTAAATCACATGATCTATTTTTTAATTTCAAATGGCTCTCAATTGTTGGACAAAATAAAAGCGGTAATATTTAACATTGGTCAATATCAAGAGCTTACCAATGCGAACTTTTGAAAAAAGGACACTGTTTCTAATTTTCAAGTGTTCTCTGTCCGACACAAGAAGAATTAAAAAAATAAGAAATACAAGTTGCAACATACATCTTAAAAGGAGTAACAATGGAATTCTTATATTTGAAAATAATGTACCTTTGAAATTAAACAAATTAAAAATTCTTCTATTCACTCTCAGTGCGTTCGAAGTTATTAGCTATAAACGGATGGCTAGTGTTAATTATTGTGATAAATATTGCATGTTAATGTAATTATCACACAGTTACGTCATATTGCTTTAATTATTGCTGTTTTCGCACATTTATAAATTACCACTTTGTATATGTATATTTATAATGTGTTTGTTTTTGTTTATTTCGGAGTTAAACAAACGATGATTTCTGTATTTTTCATTATATATAGATTTTTTTTTCCCGGCACGTTAACAAACAGGACGTTGTTTATTGTTACGTTACATCGGTCTTTAACGGTTTTGTCAGAGTTTAAGTTTGCAAAGTAATTTATAAGAATATTTTTTATATCCAAAATGAACCTAAAAAAAGGAAAATTTTATCTTAAAGTACATAATATGCAGAACTTATATTTGATACTAGTATTGTTGTTTGATATTGGCAGAAGAGAGTGATCTTTGGGGTTAGTAAGGCTATACTAAACCTTGCAGCAGGTAAGAATCAAGACCGAATGCATAATATAAATGAACATTTAGTCAGGAACACGTATTGTATTGACACACTCTACACATTGATTTACATTCAAAAATGTCTGTACTTACTACATCCATTTGCTGTACATACTTCTTTCAATGACTGTTGCTAACTAAAATTTACTTATTGAAGAAAGAAAATCACAATATCATCTGCATAAAATTTTCATGTGATTTACATTGTTATTTAGTGAATTGTGTTACATCAGTATCAGCAACCAATCCGAGTGCGATACTTATTATATCCATTCAAACTTTTTATTGACAGTAATGTTATTTTACTATAAAAGGTGTACCTGAACAAACCCAAAGAAGATTTTGTCTATTGTGAGTTTATCCACAGGTCAAAGTTACTCTCTTCTGTCAACTTCAAACGACAATATGAATATATTTTTGTATGGAATTAATGATAAATTGGTTATTTTGAACAAGAGTTATAGAAAATGTATAATGATTAAATACATTGTATAATGTGAATTAAAATTATGATAACTCGTTTACTCAAAACATTAAACTGCTATTAATATTTGAATCCTTTATGAAGACCTGTTGTTAATAATTAATGACAAATGCTGGACTATGATCAAATGTATTCTGATTTAATACATTGTATACTGTAATTTCTAAATAAAATAATTCCTTTACACGAATTAATGTATATTAATTGTTATATTTTATATTTTAGATGTCCATTGATCTGAGCATAATTTTTATGTTGTGTAGTATCTGCTATGCTCTGTTGTATTCGTCCATTAAGGTGTTAAGTCCTACCAAGTTGTACAGTATTTACAGTATGCCGTTGTATTCATTGATCTACTTAGTGCGGTGCACTGCGCTCTGGTGAAATCGTTCTTTGATCTGTTCAAGGTTATATCAAATTAAATAGTTTCAGATGTGCTTGAATGCAATAGTCCATTAATGTTCTTCGAGTTGTCCCGTTGCATTATGCCTATATAGTGCTGTCGTATTATTTCATTAATCTTTAATTTCATTCACAGTGTTGTGCATTACGGTCTGGCGTAATCACAGTGGTCGAACTAAAAACCCAATGTACCAAACTTCAGGATTTTCCTTCAGCAGAGATGTGTATGGTAATCGCTAGAAGCCATACACTAATTTAAGTAGCCATACGGTTATCAATCTGAAGTAGAGGAAAGTCCATAGGAGTTGGGTACATCCGGTTTTTAGTTCGACAACTGTCGTAATCATTCTTTGATCTGTTCAGGGTTATATAAAACTAAAAAGTAGTTAATTAATGTGCTCTGTTGCAATCGTTCATTAATGCTCTCAGAGTTGTCCTGTTGTATTCTTGCCTATAGAGTGATGTCGTATTCTTTCATTGATCTACATACTGTTGTACACTGCGATCTGGTGTAATCGTTGTTTAAGCTGTTCAGAATTGCAACGTTGTATAGTGCCTACATCGGGTTAGTGTAATTGTTCTATGATCTGTCCCGAGTTGTCACATCGTATTGCCTAATGTGCCCTGGTGTTATTGCTCATTGTCACATCGAGATGCGTAATGTGCCCTGGTGTAATCGATCAATTGGCACAATGTATAGCGTCTTATGTGTTCTGTTGTAATTGCTCAATTGACACATTGCATAGTTTCTAATGTGCACCTGGTAATTACCCAATTGAAACACTGCATAGTGTGTAATGTCGTATCGTGTAATTGCTCATTGACACATGGTAAAGTGTATAATGGGCCCTTTTGTAATTGCTCAATTGACACACTGTATAGTGTCTAATGTCTTGTCGTGTAAATACTCAATTGACATATTGTATACTTTCTAATGTGCTCTGCTGTAGTTGCTCAATTGATACATTGTAAAATAGTAAATCGAAAAAACCAAAACGATATTCTAGGCCGTAAGTCCACGGACATTGGCAAACAATTAGAAAACGTTGGACAACCACAGAAAAATGAACCAAATATACATTTATAACTAAAAATGGAAACATCACGGACTTCTATTGAAAAACTAGAAGCGAAACCAGGTGCTCGCGATATGGTAAGCGTTTCCTGCTACACATGTGCCACCCACCGCGATGCC
>JAUMGZ010006473.1:0-10342 GCA_032359645.1 Pododesmus macrochisma | reverse complement strand
TGTCTGTCTGGCTGGCTGGCTGGCTGGCTGGCTGGCTGCCTGCCTGCCTGCCTGCCTGCCTGCCTTTTGATGATATTCAATTCTATATATATATATTATAACGTCACGTTTGCTGATGAGAACTGGGTTGTTCGAAACACGTGTCCAGAGGGATACGTTTAAAAATTCCTGTTTTGACTAATATCACATTGAAAAATTTGGCAAAACAATTAAACTCACGATGGACCAAACCTAATTTAGGGTAGGTCAGGCATACATTTTGTAGCCAAATAACGTTACTGTGCGCCTCTCGATAAAAAGTTAAAATGTACATTTCAAACGAATAAGGGCATATAGACGGTCAACACTAAGTCACCAAGGGTTATTTGATTTGTGAAATGTACTATGTAACTTGTATTTGCTGTAGTATTCTCCAAAACGATACATTTTAATTAACATGCATGTACTTGCATAGATTAGAATAGAACAGTTGCATGGATAAACTATTTAATGTAATCGAGTAAACAATAGATAGAAATCGGTTATTTCCTGTTGATGATGCCTTATTAAAATTCGGCACCGTGACTTCCGGAAATCACCGACGTCTTTGTAAAATCCAACAATTAAGCTGGTCGCTTAAAACTATCCTTCACCTAATTATTTATATGTGCTCCTTGCTCGTGCTGAGCACAGTTCACAAAGACATTTCAACCCACGTTGTCAACAATCGCTATTGATGCGATAGATTTTCTTAGATACCAAAAAAACATCCCTCAAAAGTGTAATGATTTTCTTATGTATCCACTAATAGAACTTATTTCAAAATCTAACTTTTTTCCAAATTTGTCACCAAGACAGAGACTTCAAATACAAATAAAATTAACAAATTAAAATAATGGGTTGCCGAACTCCTTTTTCACAATCTTCGAACAAAGATTCAAGTAAGGCGCACTTCTCCTTTATGCACCTAAAACATATACCGCATTGATATTAGGAGAATTAGAATCCACGTGATTCGAGAATTGTTCTTGCAAAATTTCATTAAGATCCGCCTATTCATTCAAAAGTTATTTAACTTTGAATTACCCTATTAACTCAAAAAGTCACATTTTATGTTCATCAAAACGGCATCACAACGTCAATGTTCGCCGCAAAATAAATGTAGTCCCTCTGCTATAATTTGATGCGGCCTATGTTCTTTTGTACTTGTTGATGCAATAGCTTACTCTTAAGATATTATTAGTAAATCTACACAATTTACTTGTCTAAGTATTACATAACGTGTTTTAAAGTAGATTATATCCTACTTCCTGTCAAACCTCGCACCGATACATCCTTAATGTTATGGTTTGTAGCAACTGTAGGGCATAGAGAACCAAGTTGTTTTAGGCGTGACATTGGGGTCAAAAATAGGTTACGCATTTCGGGGTCAAAGTTCAGCACTGTATATATAGCAAATGTGTTAACATTTTCGACTTCTATTCCATCACTACTAGACCAAATCCTCAAAACTTGGTTGATTTCATCCTTAGGGGAAGGGTTCAGTTTTGTTTAATTGATAGGACTCTGCCCGGGAATATCACTTGGGGCCCAAATGGGGAAATTTGACAACATTTCAAAAATCTTATAAACTAGAAGGCCTAGTGCTAAATGCTTTGGTTTGCAGTAATTTTAGGGCATGGAGAACCAACGTTGTTGTAGGCGTGACCCTAAGGTCAAAGAATTAAAATGTTAATCCAGATGGACGTTAAGGCCCGATTGGCCTCTTGTTTATGTGTACAATGCGGACAGACTTTAAAGTTCAGATATGCCCTAGGTCACACACCCTACCAGTACGGAACAATGCACCTACGTTGTGAAGTATAGCAACAATATGTCCCTGTTTAACTGTGTAACTGGCCCACAGTCCTTTACCATTATCATTTATTGTTTCATGGATAATGCGAGGTTTGATGGTACTCATTTCCTTTGGCATGTCGTTGTCATCAATACAACTGAGGTTCGGTAAGACGAAATCAATAGCAGAATGTGCTGGATTAATATTGCCTGATATTCTATGAACTGTCCTTTGGTTTTCATGCCGGACATGAATCGCAAGAACTACGACCAAATCGCAAAAAGCGCCTAACCTTTGGCGAATAACTCATAAGGTGAGAGTCTTGAAGAGGGTACAACTCAACAACGTCCTGAAAGAACAAATACACTATATTGCTATATTTCTCATTGGCATTTTATCACTAGCTACGAGTTGATTAAACATCATATATGTCTGTAATTAGCCAGACTTTTTGAAACTTGCAATTTCTCAAGGCAATATTTCCGTCGACACGCTTAGAGGGTCATCATTTTCTTAATCCATATCAGCCATATCTGGTTTTGCCAATTGCTTGTGTTCTTGCGACGTTTCCCCCGACGGCGTATGTCCGCGCATTTTGCCTGACGGCGTACGTTCCAACGGCATTTTATTCAACGGCGGGTCATTCAAAGAGATATTGGAAAAAGACAAATCAGATTCTGCATTATCATTATCATCTGACAGTGTCATGTGACGAGAGAAACTTAGTTGTTTAGGGGTCGATTGTGATTAAAAAACATTCCAATGTTTGCAAAGGCGATAATAGAATTGAACTCATTGATATTCTCATCTTAAGAGTTTCGTTTTTGGGCACTGTTTGCTTTTCTTTTTCTAGATCGTTTGGGATCACAACAAAGTGTTTGGTTTACTCTGAAATGTTATTATCTGACTCTTTCAAAACTTTAATTTTAAGAGTGCAGTTCCATGTTCACGTAAACAATGATCTATAGTTTCACCAAAAACATCAACACTTTCAGCACAATAGTAGGATTTGAAGGACACTCGCATGTTGATGTTATTCTATGGATACGTCACATTATATCTGAGAAAAAAACAAAGAGGATATTTTTATTATCTCAAGATATTTACAAATGATGTACAAAAATACGTGTAAGATTGGAAAATGATTGCACAACCTCTTCAACTGATCGCACAAATTGTCGATGCACATGCTTACATTATAATCTTAGATTTTATTTGTTTTATTCATATATTCGCCTTTATTTAAGTTCCAATACATCTATAACAGTATTATATAACATGTTATGCAAATATGACATTTGAAAACCTTCTATCTTTTCTAAAATTTAATAAGTATATGATGGTGCACCTACTTTTATGCACGTTACTTTGGTTTTTTCTCTCTTTTTTTCAAATATTAACGTTTGAACAATCAAAATAACGGAATGCAAACAAAACATACCACTAGTAATTATATAACGAGTTATGTCAGAATATGTCATCGTAAGAAAGTGGAAGACGGGTTTAACTTATCATCGTTCAGCAGTCGATCGACACCATGATACCAAGCTACCGCTTCGTAACGTACGAACTCAATTTTTCCAACAAGTCGTACAATTTGTGTATACACAGTGCTTAGCGTTCCTTCCAAAGGACTTGCTAATATGTGTCTGTCCTATACCCTTCTATCTGTCTAACTTGAGTGACGCTACCAGGAACACAAGTTCCTGACAGCATAGCTTTCCAGGTCATCGTGACACTCAAACCTCCCACCACGATAAGGTGTCAACAAAGGGAAGAACTATATGAATGGATTCCTGATGATTCCTATTTATTAGGTCACATAAATTTAATATCCTTTTCGACGGAATCACCCCTCCTTTTATTTTGGTTTCAGAATTATTTTTTTTATCGCTGTGGGTGTTTTCCGGATTTCGTGCTCTATTTCACAATCTGATTTCCTAACCCAAATAATCCAGTCGTTATCTTCCGCTCCCAATGATCGATTCATTTAACAAAAGACTACTGTGTTGCTAGATGGCGCTAAAGTATTCGAGGTACCGTTTTCCGGAATGTTAAGTCCGTTTTTATTCGGATGTTAGTCAACTACATTCATTTCAGGCTTAACACGAAAGCAAAGTAGGTTGAATTCGAAGACATGGAGCACAGGGACCTGCTCTCTGTCAATACAAAACAAGAATCAACGGGAAGAGCGACTATGCGGTTTGCGTTTGTGTGGTCTATTGATTTGAACATGCGACCTGTGTTCCGATTGGAAACTGTCCTATCATTATGTTAATTTTCAACAACAACAAAATAGTGAGAACGTTTTTGCACCCAATGTTGAAGTTTAGTGTTTGATGAATTACTCCAATAAAACAGAGTAGAGATGATGTTATAGTTATATCTTTGCACATACAGATTTGTATAAAGATGTTTGAATTTTGTACTTGCGTACTTAATAGGATGGCTACAGGAACCGACTTTTCTGACATTTCAAATTGCAGTTTATTTTTTGTATGATGACTGTTCTACTTGTAATTTAAATGAAACAAACAAATTCATAGAATTAATGTCACCCGCTAGATGGAAATTTTAAAAATAAAAGCGTTTTTTCTGAACAGCTTCGAGTGATTGTTATGTATTATTTAGTATTGTCCTTGTGTAGTTGTATTCCAAATTGTTGGTCAAATTGGACAATTTAAAGAGCAATTAGAGCACGGAAACTGATAAACCGATGAGAAATATGTAACCTAATTAATATGCGTAAATATGCAAAAATCGCATTGGTCTTCAAACTATGCCTGAGTATTGTCCTTGTGTACTTGCATACAAAATTTGGGTGAAATCGGACCACTTTTAGAGCATTTAGAACACAGAACTGATTAACTAAAGAGAATTTAGTAACCTAATTAATATGCATAAATATGCACCCATCGATTTGGCCTTCGAAGTTAGTCTATGTCTCGTCCTTGTGTACTTGCATACCAAATTTGGATGAAATCGGACAATTTGTAAAGCAGTTAGAGCACGGAAACCGATTAACCAATGAGAATTGAGTAACCTTATTAATATGCGTTAATATGCACGCATCAAATTGGTCTTCGAACTTAGCCTGAGTATAGTCATTATGTACTTGCATACCGAATTTGGATAAAATAGGACAATTTGTAAAGCAGTTAGAGCACGGAAACCGATTAACCAATGAGAATTTAGTAACCTAATTAATATGCGTAAATATGCACCCATCGAATTGGCCTTCGAAGTTAGTCTATGTCTTGTCCTTGTGTACTTGCATACCAAATTTGGACAGACAGAGGGACGGATAGAGGGACAAACCCAAATTAATATTACAAAAAATGCGATTTGTGGATCATTTAATAAATATTGTAATCCAAATTACTTATGGGAAGGGCATAGTATTAAAATGTATACATTATACTACTTTCCTAGAAGAAGTTTACATATAACAGTTAACTGGATTAATCTTAAGTGTATCCGATGAGCCGTTATAATGAATTTGTGTCGTACTCCGTGGACCACATATTAGTTTATCGTGTGAAGTATTCATATAAACGGAAGACGATTGACACGGATTATTCCAACAGTAACGCTGATTTCGCTGCTAATGGTGACAATACAGACATACAAGACATTGTAAAAGCTTTGTGAGACAGGACGAGTTAACGCCAGATTTTCATTTACAAGTTGGCATAGCTTTTTGTCCAATTATTGATATCAGAACGCATGCAATAAATTTTTAACTAGACTTCGAAAGCTACTCTGTAATATCAGGCGTTGGGTGAAGAGGTATGAGTGAATTTTAGATAAGCACAGGAAATGATTGACGAACATGTATCCGTACAATCAGGGCAATCTATTCCACAAGAGCTCAATAACTGAATATATAAGATGGCATGACATTGAAAACAGTTTTTCGGTTCTTGTTTATAAATGTTTCTTATTTCAAATTTTGCAAGAATATTTCTGATTGGGAACATTTACGTACTATTAAGAGTACCTAGTTGTGTGATAAAAGTGTATAATATGAAAAACACAAAATAAAAAAGATAATTAAAGGAAATCAATAAAAAGAGGAACTGAAGATGAATCCCATCTTAACAGCAAGGAAAGTGGACATTTTATCCCGACTGACATTCATACAATATTTAGCTTCAACACACTTTTTCAGATTCTATGTCTTTCTAATATTAGATCATGAATGAAGTGCGTACAGTGTATTGAAAAATAATTCATGAGCCTGGCGACACAGTCTGATAGTCGATAAGAAATGTATATATATAAAAGTGAAAAAGACGATACTGTGCCTGAAAATCCAAGAAGATTTATAAGAAAACGAAAACGACTTTTACATAGCGTGAAGTTAGTTTTCTTTATCTAATTGATAAAGTGCCGGACGAATGAGTTAATTCACTTTACTATGTACATGTATCCTCCTCAATGGCTCCATGGAGACCCTTTGACCCCGATTCAATTAGTCAATAACATTCAAGTTTCAAGTTTAGTCAGTAAAAAACAAACATCGCAATAATCAATGAACTTATTACGGATCAAAAATGAGGGTAACATTGCAAATACAAAGTTTTAAGTAGAAATAGGCCACCAATATATTGATAAATACGAAAACCCAAGATTTGTTTTAAAGGCCGTAAGTCCTCCGACATGGGCAAACACGTTTATTTTTTTTTATTATTATTATTGAATAAGTGTTTGATGTTTAAACATTTCTACCAATATCTTTAATGATATCGCAAAGAAAGACTAAGAAAAATCATTGAAAACACAGGAATAAAAGCGCCAAGAGGAACGAGAAAGCGCTAGGGACAGCTATAGATGGCATATAGACCTACAAAAAGGAAGCTAGAAATCTGAAGTTAAGTATAACTAGACTAAAGAAATAATTTAAAACACAAACTATGATGACAGAAATCGATACTGTAAATGAAGGAACTATGTGTATAAATATATCGGAGACGTTTTTGTCCAATTTCTCGGCTGTATCGTGATGACAGCCATAACACGTCCACAATAAAGAAAAGAAATAAGGCCGTTCTAAATAAATTCTACGTTTTTCGTCGTCCGCGCGTAGGTTTCAGCGAAATTGCCGTGTTAAAAAAAACAAACTTTACGGATCCTCAATCCGGATCCGCATTATCCATACCGGTCATGATTTTACTTTTATATTCTTAGAGGTAGCTTCCGGTAGACATTCCGGTAACGATTTCGATTTAGAAAACGTAAAATGTGATGTAGTATGGGGATGTACGCAACTATTAAGGTAAAAGAGAAGTTCAAACATGGTTTATCAAGGGTTTTGAAGGATTATTATATGATCGAGCTTGATGACAAAGTCAATTTCCGCGAGTGTTTGCAATCAGTTGTCAGGTCTCAGAGTTTTCGATCGTCTTTGTTCATACATACTTTGTACCCTCCCTTACCAAATTATGATGTTTGTTGTTTCATATCAAAGACAAAAATAAAGATGAAGTTCGTGCACGTCAAACATTGTGCAATAAGTCGGCACTTGAGACACACGAGTGTCAGTTTATTGTCCTCGAAATTATTAGGAATGACTGCACTCAAAGTTAATGTGGTGAAACACAGTCAAGTTCGAATGCATTTAGCATACTGATGAATAATGCAAGATCACAAACAACATCCTCACATTTTTACCCCCCCCCCCCCTAAATATGTCAATCAACAGATGGGGGACTGGTTACTATTAAATGACATTGTCAGGCTGTTTGAAAAGGAGGGGGCAAACTTCAATAGTGTCAAGAACATATTGCAAGGAAAGTTGTAAGTCATATCAGTAACATACTTTATTACATTTTACCACATCTATCAAAATTTGAAAGTAGAGGGTATGTGCTACCAAAACGTTTTTTGGAAAATCTTCAAATAGAGAAAAATGCATCTTATTTTAAAGCAGTTAGCAGATGACATTTATCGAATACTCATTGAACAATTGTTTATGACTGACAGATTTAGAAAACTAAAATATGATATTACAAAGTTGGCCCGAATTTTAGTCAAATACTCGCAATTCCTTTATTCGAACAATAAGTCTATGAAAGAAAAACATGTTGCCATTGAACCACTTAGAACTACAAATGATGGTTCTTCATCTTCGTTTCAAAACAGACCATCAAATATTTAAGGACACAGACTGTTGTTGATCGCTACAAGTCTCTGGAACTTAAATTAAGTTCATTCCCATTCTATGAGCCTTTACTTATGAATGAGTTTGCCCCTGTTGATAGAAAGAAAAGATACACTTACATTCATGAGTTGTCCCTGCCTTATAAAACTGAAACGTTTAGCTACAGTGCAGGAAATTATGTTGGTGCAACTCAATTTGTGTGGCGTACACCCCCATATCCTAACTTTAATACTTCCAAGCAAGTCATGACGGATATTGAAAAGAAAATACCTGTTTATCATACTAGGTTGATGCGTCAGGATTATTATTATATTAGGGTTTTACGTCACGTCCAGAATATTTCACCGATAAAGCGACAAAAGACCAAAACAGAAAAACCAAAAGATAGGACAGGAAGAGAAGCGGTGACAGGAACGGGAAATAAACGTAATAGATATCGATTAGAAAGAAGGATGAGCCCATGCAACGGCGTTTCCGCCTACTCTTATCGAACTTTACATGGGGATCTTTATCGTGCCAGGGGTTAAAAATCCCTGTACACGGGACCGCCAGCTTAGCGTCCCCTCCGAAGGACGTGCCGATCTTTGTCTGGTATCTACCCTTTCAACCTGTCTGACTTGGATGACCCTACTAGAAACACAAAGTCCCACCAGCATACCTCTCCAGATCATCGAGACGCGCAAACCTCCCAACCGCGATAACGTGTTTAGCACAGGGAGGTGATGCGTCAGGAATTTCAGTTAAGATTTGAAGGGTCTGGTCAATACCTAGCTTATAGTCATGCAAGAAATGTATCGCTTTCTTACAGGTGATAGTACTGTGGTTACAAATGATATCTCAAACGAAGTGAAGGCTAGATTAGATTTACTTCTGCAGTCTGGAGACACAGAACACTTTTAGATCTGCGTGAGTTAAACAGTGGTAGACCTGTGAAATATGATGCTTTCTTTGATTGTGTACAGGCCCTCATAAATAGAAATGCATTGGAAGCTGTTGATGAAAGACGGCATGGACAGTCTACTCATATGGCCTTGGCAATTTCAGTCCGTGATCTCATAGAACAAGTGTCAAAAGATTTGCCTGAGGGGACAGCTGTTCCTAATGAAAACTACTTAGGACTTCAGTTTTGGCCCACAAATCCTTACTTCCGATCCGCAATGTACTATACTGAGAGATTCAATGTGAAATACATGGTTCTCAGCATGTAGATTCTAACTATGCAGCAGCAGGCTTCAAGTGTATTAGGGAATTTTGTACCAAATTTCAGAGTTTCTGCACCTTTTGTCACTTTATGATAAGCATCAAGTCAAAGTTGGGGAACCTAGTTACCCTGTTGCTGCTGTTGAGAGGGGTCGACAGGTATTAGTGTCAAAAGACAAAGCATTTTTTTGTTGGGGATCATGATTTCACCAAATTTAAGATAACACTTTATGTTGCACTCAAGATTCACATACCTGACTATCAACAAATCATTCGATGATGGTCAAGTATATGCTACCTCGAAGAATACAATTCTTCAACCAAGTACACCAATGAGACACATGGCGGAGATCGGTCAGATTATTGCTTATCAGGGAAACCCCATTTGTGGTTGTATTTAGTGATGGCGGGGGTGATCACACAATCACATTTTTATGAGTGCAGTTAGGATTTGTATCCATTTTTGTGAAATACAATTGTCATATATTGTTGCAGGTAGATGTGCACCTTGTCAGAGTTATATATACCCATTTAAAAGGGTGATGTCTCTTCTGAATTTGGGTTTACAATCAGTGAGTGTTATGAGACCAGTAATGCAAAGAGGGTTTGAAAAACAAAACCAGTGGGTTAATTACAATGACAGATATCAGAAACAAGGTACTGAAAAATGAAATTGCTGCAAACACTAAACCTTTCACTGACTTGCTTGGAAGTACTTTAGGCAGACTTGGATGGAAAAGTGAACAGCTCAAAATTCAGGAAGCTGCCTCTAAGCTAGAAATTGATGCTCTATTTGATATACTGTAGCAATTAGAACCAAACTTTGACAAAAAGAACATGCAAACAAAACACCTGAAAACTATGCAGTACTTCAGAAACTTCTAGAAACTCATTGTCAGAGAAGTCATTACCTTTTCACCACGAAAAGGTGCAATGACAAAGATTGTGCAGTATGTAGTATCTCCGAAGATAACAGAATTCCACTGGATCTATTAGAATCCCTCCATCCATTTCCTCTGTCTGTTCCCGATGAGGGTGAACAATCAAACCACTACAAGTCTTTTGAATTTTTTTAAGTTCATGTTTTATCTTTTTAAATATTTGAACATTAATTGAGCCGTTCCATGGGAAAAGGTCCTATCGATCAATTATGACGTAAGGAG
>JAUMGZ010006462.1:0-10343 GCA_032359645.1 Pododesmus macrochisma | reverse complement strand
TGTATGTACAGATGGTCTCTTTATAGAGGTTTTCGCTAGAGCAGGTTGCACTGTACATGGAATACTGCTTCATTATTATAAGATATTGTTTACCATTAAGATGATACTCTGTGACTGTCACCCATCATCAGTAGACACTTGGTGTCAATCGGTACTTATTGCTTCATAATGTTATCATGCAACATCTACCATTAAGAAGATGATAAACTATACCTATATGAATTTAACATTTCACAACACGACCTTGACCTTAGAGTATAGCAAAAGTGGCTTCATTCCAAACTAAATTGCTTCGTAGTGTTGTTATGAAATGTTGAATACTCAACATGCATGACATTTAACCATATGGTTAGTAAGTTACTTACCTACCTTTGGCCCCTCCCTCCTGTTCCCTTGGGGGTCAGAAACTTCATTTGTACAATCTTGCTTTCCCATCTCCTAAAGATGCATCCTGCTAAATTTGATTGAAACATACCCAATAGTTACCGAGATGTTTTTTAAAGCTTAAGAATAAATTAAAAAAAATTTAACCTCTGTGCCCACCTGTCCCTCTCAGTACAAAGACTTCATTTGTACAATCTTGAATTCCTATCCCCTAAGGATGCTTCCTGCAAATTTTGGTTAAAATCTGCTTAGTCATTTCTTAAGAGATGACGTTACAATAGATGCAGTCAAATAAACCCCGCTTGGTCCAAACCACCTGCAGTCCCTGGGGATCAGAGACTTCATTTGTAAAATATTGAATCCCCTTCCCTTAAAGGTGTGTCATGTCAAATTTGGTTGTAATCTACCAAATAGTTTCTGAGGACTTGTTACTTAAAAGGAAATAAACAAATATTTATTAACCCTCCTGGCCCAACCCACCTGTCCCCTGAGATAGGTAGGGAGGGGGCTGGGGGTCAAAGATTTAATTTTTTTACAATTTTGAATTCCCATCCCCTAAGTATGCTTCCTGACAAACTTGGTTGAAATGTAATCAGTAGGTTCTGAGATGTCATTTAAATGGATACAATCAAATTGAAGCCTTTTGAATGCAATTAGTTTTATCTTTTCATGCAAAATGTGGTATATTGGTTCCCTTTAAAAAAAAAAAGAACTTTAATTTTGGCATAAGGTAAAAGGTCAAGGTCATTGTTACATAAAAATTGCTAGATTTACTCAATCTTGTTTCAACACAACATCTTCAGTTCCGTAGGTTAAATTCAAACCAAATCTGATGTGTTTGTTCCCCATTGGAAATAATGTTTGGATAAACATGTCAGAGGTCAAGGCCACTTTACTAAAAACACCATATGTACTTTAAGTTCCTTTCCACATAGTTGTTTCATTGGTTGGATTCAAATCAAACTTAGTATGTACATATATTGGAAAGGACATTTTTTTCTATTTTTGGATTGTGTATATATAAGGTCAAGGTCACCGATACTCAAGTAGATTGGGTTCTTTAAGGAAGTAATTGTTTGGTCAATATATACATGGCTCGTCTCAATTGTCTTGCATTCTTCCTATCCCCAAATTTCTCATTTTATTATATCCTTAAGCAAATAATTCAGGAATATAACTGCCCGTGATGATTAACTCTCAAGATAACTAAATCTAAACAAGTCATTTTAATCATATAAGGTACAGTTATATTTGAGCTCAGTTCTGGTGTTATATTTACGTCCTAATAAAGATTTTAGTAAGCTTGAATCTATTAGCCTTGAAAACCAAGGCCATATTTGCTTTGCAATTTGGAGAGGTGACCAACTGAGAGGCCAAAATGACTTACAGTTCCCTCAGCTAAAGTCTTCATGTCCAGCGTGGTGGCTCAGTTGTTAGGGAGTTCGCTTTGTGCTGGTTGACTGGTGCTAAAATTCCTGGTCATGGGTTCAAATCCCAGTCACATCAAAACCTAAAGTTAAAATTAGGCAATATTTTCTCTCCCTGCTAAGCCCTCGGCATTATTGGTAGGAGGACTGGTTGGCTCAGTGTCAGGATAATGTGCCCAAGTGAAGTATCATGTCAATGTGTCTACGGCATGATATTTCAGTGAGACGGCACTATAAAGTTGCCACAAGTGCAAACTGTCACAAGCAGACGCCGTCATGATATGACCTATACATGAGTTAAAGAGATGCTTAACCCCAATAAACAAAAACAAAAAAAACTAAAAGATCCCACATAGGAAATTTCAATACAATATATCACTTATGGTCAACAAGACGAGTATTTGGAGAGGCTCATTGGATATACCGGTAAGTTTCAATCTGGTTACAGCAGTATTAAAATTTCATTTGGCTTTTCATACCCATATTGCACGACCTTAATCCTGAAGCCCTACTTCTGCCAAGTTTGGTTAAAATTTATCTGGTATTTAAGAATTTGGAACTGTTTATTAAGTTGAGCCTTGACTTCAAAATGTGGAATCTGTTTTTGAATTCTGAAACTCGTCTTATCAAACTTCCCTCTGGTAAGCCTTATCAGTGCTATATATGCAAACACCAAGCTCTCAGCTGCTGGATTACTACAGGAAATCTGGCTACTGTGCCCCATGAAATTCAAGTCCCTTTGCCCCAAGGATGTATCTTGTCAAATTAAGTTGAAATTGGCACAGAAGGTTGCAGGAGCTGAGAAAGTCTGATCTTGGGGGTCATGTATTCGCTATGTATTTGTATTTAACAAATGTAAGCTCTTTATGCCTTCTAGTTTAAAAGAAATATTTTTTGAATTTTGAAATCTTAAACTTTCACCTTTTTGACCAACCCAGATCATTGATCAAGAGGTCTTGAAGTCCAACATCTGAAAAGTTCACATATTTGTTATAGTGTTGAACCCATTATCACTACAAATCTTGATCAAAAGTCCAAAAATGCAATTCTGAGGAAATTCATGTACATGTATTACACTATAATTGTACAAAAATAAGCTGTAATAGATGGATTGGTATTGGAACAAGTTCACTTTGGATGATACAATGATACAAAACCAAAGACTTTTTTCAGTTGATAAGTTTATTTATAATCTGATTTTAACAATCGCAAAAAGTACAAAATGATGGAATGTAAAAACATAATGGAATGTATGAATAAGATTGGGTGATGGTATGATGTATTTAATCAAATTTTAAAGAACAATTTAAAGTCAATAGTTTCTTTTGTGTTCTTATTATGCTGTGCATCAGAAAAGGATTAAGTTTATGAGTAAATCAGTTTTATAAATAACTTTAATACAACTTGTGCCGTGTGAACATGCTATAGAAATGTTCTGTACCTCTAAATCTAATCGATATTTACTTCGTGAGCTCATTAGGATAAAGTCTATTTATATAATTTATCTACTGTTTACTGTATACCTCAAAATTTTCGTTTTTGTTTAATTTGGGCCATTTTGCCCCTTAAATATGAGGTCAAATGTAAATTGAAAACAAAAATTTCCAGTTGCAATGTCCTGATTTCACAAATGAATTATCAGCGAATTTAACACAGAGCGAATATTTTTTCTGTTGCAAAATGGCGAAAATAACCAGAAGTGAAAATGTTCAGATATACAGAATTTATATTGAGGTTTCAATTGGCTGAAGGTCAATGTTTAAAGTTCACAAGTTCGTCTCGTACTTTGATGAGATCCTTCAATCGTCTGTCTTTGAGATAGATGAGGTTTTCTAAGTGGCGAACCTTAGTGCACATGTCCTAAGGAGGAAAGAATGAAAGAACCTTAAAACTACACAATGATAATGTTATACTTTAAAAAAAAAAACTGTTAAAATCACAACTGACTTTAAATAAATGACTGAATAATGATGGTTCAATACACATAGACTGGTTCCATCCTCAGTTAGCTCCTCTTAATACACTACACAGAGACTGGTAGTGAGTAGCCATCTTGGGTAGGAATTCCTACAAGGAAGGGAACCAGTCTACAATACACATAGGGTGACTGAAGTTTTTACAACATACTTGTACTTTATTTGTTTATGGACGGATTACATTGTGTATAATTACATATACATGTAGATAAACAAATAAGCATTTGTACATTCTTGTTTATTTATCTGGATAAAGGTTTTTATAAAAATTGTATGTAAGTGTATATAGCTACCATAAAAGTATGATACACATACTAAATTATACATGTTATATTAGAAAGAACAACAGTGTTTAATCCTTTGATAAAACTTTTAAAAAAAAAATTCAAACAATTTTGTAGATGCAAAAACTACTGTGGTGACATTTTGGAAGGACAAGGGATAACAAGATTTTTAAAACATGATCCATGATTAAAATGTTGTAAAAGATTTTTGGCAATAATGAATTAAAATCAAACTTTGTGACTGGGATAAATTCAATGTAAACAAAATTATTGAAATAAACATTAACTGATTTAAATGATGGTCACTACTCCAGACTTTGTGGCTAGGGTTAAAACTGACAAACAATTCTTGACATGTATAGCAAATAAATACAATAGGATTTTATTTTTTATCATTTTTATGTCATGATTTCAGAAGTAGTTAGCTCCCTTGGGTGTATATTTATTTATTATCTCCCTTGCATTAACATTTCCAAAGTATATTTTATTATATAACACCAAAGAAAACTTATTCATTAGGTCCTCAGGCCAATCTGCTGAACATCACATGATTCATCTTCGCAAGCCAAGCTCCGCTACACTATGTTTCACGACGATAAGATAAACAACCTGAAAGGAAGTGGTTCGCATACCTTGGCTAGTGAAGATGAAGGGAGGCTTTTTTGATTTGTTATATCATTTGTTTTTGTATTTATAGCTCTAGGGCCATACACAATTTATTATTTCTTGCAACAATTTATAAAGTTCCAAATTCTTTAAAAGATCAATACAGTAGGAAACAAGGCAACAAATAACCTTCAACAACAGAAATAAATGTTTAAATAAATTTGCAATGAGGTAGGTAACAAAGAGATGAGAACCTTATGTTTAGTTTGTTTGGCCTCCTGTTTTCCTTGTTATGTGTAGAGATATATTTATTTCTATTTTGAAGGTCATGTATCTACTCTTATTATATTCATGCATCTGGATTATATTAGTAATTTTAAGTTTATAAACAAAATATAAACATATAATACATGTATTTAAGTACACGTCCATTGCAAAGGCATGCATAACAACCCATAAACAACACTCACAGACAACAGTAATAAATGCATAAACACAATATTAAAACTAACTACTAAAAGCCTCTTTTCTATTCTAATTCCATGTTATATAAACAAAAACTCTTGAGTTATGAGAATCTAAATTAGAAAAATAAGTCCATGTGAACTTCACAACAAGAATACAACAAATTCAAATTTACACCTAGTTTAATTCATGGGAGATGAAAATTTTAATGAAGAATTGAAGATTGACAAGTTCATAGCATGTCTAACTTGTTAAAAGTCAATCAATTTTGTATGGACAAATTTAGAGTAGATGTAATTTATCAAAAGTCAATTTTATATATCTCACATTTAGGGTCAGTATATATTCTGTTTCGTTCTGTTATACTAAAAAATTTATCTCCCAATCTTCGAGCTAAAGGAACCAAGTTGACTTTATATAACACAAACTGTTTTATAATACATAAAGATATTTTAGTTAAGGTAGAGGTCAAACATTTAAACCAAATATCACAGACAACAGTACTGGTCAGTGTTCCCTGGCATTTATTGTACGTGTAGTGGTCACTTTGGCAATAATGACCACAGTCCATAATCCAGTATCATGAATAAATGCAGGTATTTGATTTGATAATAAATTCATTGGTGGACCAAAGAAAACGTTACAATGTAAAGCAAAAAAAAAAATTAAAAAAAGAAAAATAACCATTACGTTCACGAATGTAATTTTTTTTAAAATCATATACATCATATCATCAGTAGTTGATATTTTTTAAATCACATATATCCATATTCATTGGTTGATAATTTTAAATCATATAATTTTCATAACCTCATTGGTTGAAAAAAATTTAAACACATATATCTATCTTCATTGGTTGATATTTATAAATCGTATATATTATTTAAGACCCATTACAGCCAGTTGGTCGACGTGCCTCTAGTTGGCAATGCAGTTCTTCTAAGTGTAAATCTTTGAGGTGGGTTAAGTGTTCAAGCCGCCTTATATTAGCTTGTAACACCTGAAATAAACGAAGGAAAATAGAGTTCAAGCCGTGTTAATCTAAAAGCTTTTGGTTATTATGTGCTTTATATATTACTGTACAGCAACTTTTACTTGTGTGCAATTCATTTTTGTGGACTCTGCATTTGCAATATGTCTGCATCCTTTAATAGTAGGGAATGTCATTATACAATATGGACACATGTACACCATTATACCAAAAACACGAAATCAAAGTTGTCCTATTTTTTTCAAATATGAAAACCAGGATATATATACTAGCCCTGAATTTAGGTTGGAGATTATACATTGAGTGCAAAACCTGAACACTACTATATTATTTACCTGTTAAAACAGTTAACTCTTTAAATAATAAGAATGTTTAATTATAAGTCGAGCCTGTGAATTATTGAATCCCCCATCCATGCCTTTACTGAGATTTAACCATCCTTACAATATGCTGTAAGGTAACAAGGATATTTTCTCCTTTTGTATTACCAATATTGGCAGTTGTTATTGACTCAAAGTATCCAAGACATACCATCGGTCTCTTGGTACAACTTCAAATCATAATAATCGCTATAACATACGAAATTCATAAATAGAAACCAATGTCAGACAGAATCACATCTCTACACGGAACTTCTTGAAGATGTGACAACTCTGCCAATGTAAAGTTCCCAATGAAACTCTTGATCAAGCAGCAGACGACCAAACATTTCCAGCGTAATAATGTAAAGTTTCCATACTCTTGATCAAGTAGCAGACGACAATACATTTCCAGAGTAATAATGTAAAGTTTCCAAACTCTTGATCAAGCAGCAGACGACCAAACATTTCCAGCGTAATAATGTAAAGTTCTCATGAGTCCCTTGATCAAGTTCCCAATGAAACCCTGGATCGTGCTGCAGACAACTAAATGTTTCCAGCATTATAATGTTAAGTTCCCAATGAAACTCTTGATCAAGCAGCAAACAACCAAACATTTCAAGCACGCTGTTATTTACACATCGTCACATCCGACTGCCAGGTCATAGGTCAAGAAGAATTAGTAATAGTGAATCTACAATATATGGATATGTGAAGTCTAATGTTTGTGACCAATGCCAGACGGTCGGAATTCCTCTATTTGGGATTGCAGTTCTTCTAAGCGTAAATCTTTGAGGTGGATTAAGTGATCAAGGCGCCGTTGTTTAGCTAGTAACACCTAAAATAAACGAAGCAATATTGTGTTCAAGCCGTGACATGAGTCGGAGGTTGAAATTTGTGTGTGAAATCTAATACAAGCGAAAATTATAATGAAATATATGGACAAATACACACAATAATACCAAAACATGAAATAAAATTTGTCACCAAAATAAATAATTTTGAATCTGAAAACCACGAAATATATTAACTGCAACGAAATATGACAGGATATTTGACGTTTGTTGCGTGCATGAAGATACAGTTATAACTACCGGAAACAAACTTTCAAGCCTTAAATTTCGCTATATTTCAACCCAAGATACAACAAATAATGAACCATCTATGATATCTGGGGATAAAAGAATTTATAACCCATCACTGTATTGCCATAGTAACCAAAAAAGGTACTATGACAACACAACAATGATGGCGAAGCATCAGACTGATGTCACAGCAAATTATGTTGTCATAGCAAATCCATGCTTTGTTACATTCACAACAAAATAAACGTAGTGATAGCAACACCATGCTGTTGTCACGGTAACAAGACAGAGTTGTTATAGCAACACATTCAAACTGTTAATTACAATCAAACTTTCAAGTAACTTATAACAAGTAAAGAAACAATGGCAGAAATCTTGCATGCACACAACAAAACCACAAATACACAACATACACTAAGTTAATATTAACAATTATCTGTAACAGACCCCTTAAGAAATGAAATACAAATGTTTTTAACAAACAAATTTAAGAAATTTGGGAAAATCAAAATTATTCATTTTTTAAAGAATTTGGGATGAAGCACAAACAAATATATATAATAGTGTTTATGTAACAAGGAAAAGTTAAAGATTCTTACAGCAATGAGTTCGTCTTTTTCGAGACATTCTCTTTCTTTTTCTTCGTATCTCGTCTTCATTTCTGCCATATCTTTCTTGCTCATTTCTTGATGCTTCTGTTTCGGTATTATCGGTCGACCTGGTGGATCATTCCTGATGATAAAAAAACAAACGTTATCATTACATACTTAATATGCATAAAATTTTGATAAAATTTAAAAGTTCAAAGAATAAACAAATGTCAGATGCTTAATTCATAAACTTGTTTTTCTCCAAATAAATGCAATACTGTATATAATTTTTCTGTTACTGGTACAAATTTTTGAATTTTAAAAAGATTTAGAAACAGACTTATTTCAACATCACAAAGATCATCTGAATGTTTAAAACCCATTCCTTGCACTAATAAATGTAAAGTTCCACAAAATCTAATACGTACATACATACAACTTAATGATAAAAATAAAGTTTGAAGGTGAAATATTCTTTTCTATGATAATAGATTTGTTTATTTTGCAATGTTCTTTTCATCTTTTATAATATCACACTGAATATTGTGCACATATATAAGAAATAATCGTAGTGTACCAGCTTCTATAGAAAACACAACTAAATTATATGTTCCATATAATGTGGAAGCAACAGTGAACTTTTGTAACAAGTGAATCACTGGAAGTGATAGATGCTTCCCAAAATATGCTTGACTTAGGAGTTATGTTATGTTTTGTCAATACAGGTAAATGTTTCAGTTTAAAATAAATTTCAAACAATTTGAGGCTATCATTACAACTATGTTATTATGGCAATGGTTATTTTTGAAACACCTGCCCTTGTGATTGGGGTTAGCAAAAATCCCCTACGTGGACAATTTCATGGCAGATGAAGAAACGTTTTTATCTAAAAGGGAAATAACTCTGCTTGTAACAGGGAAAGAGTTGTGGTTCTTTCACACTCCATGTCACCTGAATATCCTAAACATGTATAACACATTTCAAGTCAAATTTTAAAAGTTATGCATCTGACAAGCGTATGTGAAAGAAAAAGTTTTTCTTTTTTGAAGGGAAGATAACTCTGAGTATAGTTGACCAAAAATTGTGGTTCTTGTGCATTGCACACTGTCTCATAGTACTTATCATTTGAACTCAATGTCTTTATTTTTTTTTAAATAGTTTAAGAGTTATGGTCTTGACAAGCTTGTGAAATAGAATGACAATGTTTTTCTTTTAAAGGGGAGACTATTCTGGGTATAGAACACCAAAAGTAACGGGTTCTTGTGCATCACACATTATTTTGTAGTGTTTATTATTTGTACTAAATTTCATAAAACTATTCATAATAGTTTAAGAGCTATGCTCCGGATAAGCACTTGTGATAGAATGACTAAGTTTTTCTTTTAAAGGGGAGATAATTCTACGTATAGTTGACCAAGAGTTGTGGTTCTTATACACTGCACACAGTCTCATAGTGCTTATCACTTGTACCAAATGTCATAAAAATATTTTACGTGTTTTAAAACTTATGCTCCGGACAAGCATATGTGAAAGAATAAACAAGTTTTTGTGTTAAAGGGGAGATAACTCTGGGTAAAGTTGACCAAGAGTTGTGGTTCTTGCGTACTGCACACTGTCACATGGTGATAATCATTTGTACCAAATGTCATAAAAATAATTTTACTTATTTTAACCGTTATGCTCCGGACAAGCATATGTGAAAGAATAAACAAGTTTTTGTATTAAAGGGGAGATAACTCTAGGTAAATTTGACCAAGAGTTGTGATTCTTGCGTACTGCACACCATCTCATGGTGATTATCATTTATACCAAATGTCATAAAAATATTTAACCTATTTTAAAGGTTATGCTCCAGACAAGCATAATTATGTGAAAGAATAAGTAAGTTTAAGAGTTGTGGTTCTTGGTTACTGCACACCGTTTAATGGTGATTATCATTTGTACCAAATATAATAACAAGAGGCCCATGGGGCCTTTATGTCCATCTGGATTGGCATTTGAATATTTTTGATCCTAGGGTCACTCCTTGATCAAAGTTGGTTTTCCATGCCCTAAATTACTACAAACCAAAGCATTATGCACTATAGGCCTTCTAATTTATAAGGCCAGTGTTTTTTAATTTGTTGGTTTACGGATCCGCCGACCCGATTTTTGCGATTTTCGAAAATAAAAATAA
>JAUMGZ010006461.1:0-16109 GCA_032359645.1 Pododesmus macrochisma | reverse complement strand
TTATTTCTGTTGCAGTATAAAAATGTATGGTTATTTCTGTTGCAGTATAAAAATGTATGGTTATTTCTGTTGCAGTATAAAAATGTATGGTTATTTCTGTTGCAGTAAAAAAATGTATGGTTATTTCTAATAAAGTAAATTGATTGGTAGAAATGCTTCTGTTATATCAATTTAATGTGAAACTTATCACAGGGTGAAATGGAAGAGATAGTCAGCCGGAGAAAGTCCCTGTGCATGTTAAGTTGATTCTTTAAATAACTAACACTTGCTTGTTAAAAATAAGATTTATGTTGCTATAACAATAATTTAATCATTCTTTTGCAACAAAAACGATGAGTTGAGATCCTAGCGATAGGACAAGAATGAGAAATGAAAGCAATGAGGTAGGTTACAGGAAGGCAATACTATTAAACGTGTACTTTTTTTACTTAACAGCTGTTTAACCGGTGTGGTGGCTTAAAGGCAGAGCATTCCCCTCATGATCGGGTAGGGGAGGTTCATTTCCTGGCCGCGTCAAACCTAAGGCATTTACATTAGGTAACTTCTTGCTTCCTGCTAAGTCCTCAGCATTACTTGGTAGGGGATGGGTTGGTTAGTACAGTGTCAGGATAAAGTGACTGAACAAAGTATGATGTCAGTTTGTCTGTGGCGTGATATTTCAGTGAGACAGTACTATAAAGTTGCCATCAGTATTCACTATCAAAAGCAGACACAGTATGGAAATATGATCTACCATAGACAAGAGTTGAAGGGATGTTTACCCCAATGAAAAACACAAACAATCATAGCTTTATGAGTACAGGAATGTAAAACTTACCATCTAAATGTTGAACAGGGTCATAGCTGAGTTGGTACACAAAGCAGGTAATATTAATCATGTAAATGTTGAAGGGAATCTTAGCTGTATCATTACAGGACTGAAATGTTTATACTAACCATGCAAATGTTGAAGGGAATCTTAGCTGTATCATTACAGGACTGAAATGTTAATATTAATCATGCAAATGTTGAAGAGAACCTTAGCTGTATCATTACAGGACTGAAATGTTAATACTAACCAGGTAAATGTTGAAGAGAACCTTAGCTGTATCATTACAGGACTGAAATGTAATACTAACCATGCAAATAATGAAGGGAATCTTAGTTGTATAATTACAGGACGGAAATGTTAATACTAACCACGTAAATGTTGAATGGGGTCTGTGCTGTATCGGGAGTTCACACTGTTACCTCTCCCTCTGGACGGAGTTTCAAGCTCAGCCTCCCGTTTTTTTCGGTCTGCTGCAGCAGACTCAAGATGGCCGTATCTCTTTTCTCGTCTGGCCGGCTGTGCTAAGAATTTTGGTTTTGCATCAAAGTTTGGTGATGTTTGATTATATGGTTGTAACAAAGGCACCTGGAAATATTGGAATATATCCTTAATATAGGAACAAATCCTTGATATTGGAACAAATCCATAATATGAGTAAAAATGTCATCCATATATTTAAAACAATGTTAATATGCAAACAAATCTTTAAAATTCAAATGAATCCTTAATATGATTTAACCTTCATCAATTAATGTATAAAATGTAAATATATTCAGTTAAAAAATCTGTAATACGTGTCCACGCTAATTACGAATAAGGAATTTACAACAACGTTAATATTGAAATTAAAACAAATCCTTAATGACATGTGTCAACACTCATTGAGGAAAATATACAACTTGTACTAGCACAGAAAATTTCATTTTACTATTATTATTCAATGTATCATGTTCAAGTATATTCTATGCTTAAAACAATCAACATTAAAAACAAGAACACACTAAAATCATATCTTGGATTCACATGTTGAATATTTTCTTTGCATCATAACTCACCTTTGAAGAAACTGGTGTGTTTTCGAGTAGATTTGCTGAATTTCTTGGTTGTAGATAGTCCTCTGCCTCGACCGTTTCCTCAGGATGTTCTCCCGCCACGCTGAGACTACGAGCCAGTTCATTCTTGTCGTAAGACGAGCTGGGTAGTCGCATTAGCTTATCGTGCTGAAACAAACAAAATCAACATTCAATCACCGGTGAAAACAGTCCTGGTCAACACTATTGTGCATGTTAACATGTTTATAATTTATATTATTTATTGTAAATTGAGTAAAATCATAACAAAAAATGTTTGTATCTTCATTCTAAATTGAATTAAGTCCTTAAAGAATTGTTATGTTACATTAAAAAAATTTATTTGATTCAAGTTAGAATTTGATTAATTGTTAAAATTGTTTATTGTAAATTGTTACAGAAAATATGTGTGCCGGGTATCTTCATTTTAAAAATTAATTAAGTCCTCGAGGAAATGTAATGTTATATCAAACGATTGTTTTTGAATAAAGTTAGAATGATTAATTGTTAAAATATTTTTTTTAAAATTTTTTTTAAAAAAAATGCAACGTAATTACATCCATAAACTTGTGTTTTATTAAAATTTTGGACTTCATGCAAAGTAAGTATGTATTTTAAACAACTTATGTTAGTGTATTTTTTATAATATGAAATTAAACCTTAGAGCCTTAAAATACAGGTAGGCATCATAATAAATTGGGGGAAAAACTGTGTTTGACATAAGTCAATGACATGCATTTACATAAGTGTAGTATATACAGATAAAATATATAATCAAGGTTTAGTGTGGTAGCGTAACTGTAACTCAATTATAAAATATATAACTAAGGTACAGTGTGGTAGTGTCACTCAATTTGTTAGAATTAAGCTTTGGAATCATCTAAAAAGTTTTTTCACCATATTTGCATACACAATATATAGCTGCCTGTATCAGGGCTCATGATGTGTAAAAGTTGTGGATGTCATTACCGCCTTGTGAATGATGCATGTTTTTTTTATGCAATAAATTCTTTTATAACACAAAATTTTCCGTGCAGACAGGTCATGTAACATGCATATTATGGTGTTAAGTATTTCAGTGGTAGGTCTAAAGATAATCAAGTACAACGTTGTACTAAATGAGACAGGCAACAAAATCAGCCACACAGTTTATATGCTACATTAAATAACATATGACAAGCAAACACGACAAATTATTAAACAAATCAAGCACTAAGAAAAATATAAGAAAAACAAAGGATAAAAAATATTTCAAGGAGGAAAATGTCCAATAAGAAATTAATGCATAACGTCATGAAATAAAATAGTATTTGACCATATCTTAATTGAAGACCCAAATTGTAGTATATTTGATTTTAATTGCAAGCTAATATATACATATACATGTACATGATAGTAGATGCAATATTGCTTTCAATCATTTATTGACCAGAAAATCTCTAGCATTAAACTATTTACAAAACTCCTCTAGCTTTTTATCTCACATACAGTGACACCTTTGCACAAAATTCAAAGCAAAGAGCAAACAAATCTACGGTAGCACATTGTAGCATTTAATATATATGGGAAACATTGCAAAGATCTCCTTATTTTGTAAACAAACTACAATGACATTCAACTTGGCTAAAACATAAATCGCTTCGCTTCACAATGCAGGCATCATAATTCAGAACTACATAAAACAGGTCAAAAAACATACAGTGATATTAAATCTTCATTCAGGGGAGATAATCAATCATTCAGGGGAGGTAATCAAATCATTCAGGCGAGGTAATCAAATCATTCAGGCGAGATAATCAATACAGTGGTCTATTATTCATGCTAACAACAGAGTCCTGGTACCTCAGTTAATGGTTCTGAATCATTAGGTATACCATCAGGGAATATATCTGCCAAGTTTGTACCCGTTGTTAGCCCCTCCTCTGGGATCTTCTTCAAAACATCTTCCTGTTGGTGGGATAGCAATAGCGATTTCCTTTTTAAAAGTTTGATTCAGGCATAACTTGACAATATGTTTGTCGTTACCTTGTTTGAATGTCTTTGTGGATATTTCAATTTGTGTTAAATTATGAGTTAGTGTTAATGAATTAGGAGCAACAAAAAAACAAGCAAAACAATAAGTTTTAACACTGGAGCTAACGGTGTGATTGAAAAAAAAAAACTTCATATGTTCTGAGTTATTTAGATAAACAACCAATAACTCAAACAATTGTTGAGTAACAACATCATAAGACCAGACCTCAATTATATCTCTAAAATTGGGATTAAATTTTTGGTTCATTTGGTCCCAAAATAAATACAATCACTTTTAAAGATGCTCCTAAAGAACCTTTTACATAAAGTTTTTAAGTTTAAAGACAAACCATCAGAATTGTTAGACACTTTCATTTGACCTATATTAACCAAGATTATTTTAGGTACATCAGCTAACTGGTATATTAAGTAGTTTTCATAATCACCAGAGCAACAAAAAACCTTTAAATTTCTAGTAGGTAAAGTTTATCCACGGAATATTTAGAGTTAAATTTGTATCAAAAATATGAAATCAAAAAGATCATGCCACTTTGAATTATTTAATTATCTGCTGTTAGAAATGACTGTCAAGATTTTAAAAGTTGTAACACACAGACATTATAAAGAAATATCATCTGGTCCATGTTGTTTTGTTAAGGTCTGTTTTCACCTCAAGTGAGACTTCTTTTAATTCAATATGTAGATGTAACACTTGACCTTATGCTAGAAACACAAACATCATTTCAAATTGGTGATGTATAACATCAATTGTGAGTTACTAAAGGACTTTTCAAGTTGGTTTGAAAATTTCAAAACTTCAAAAATGGTATTGTATTCAACCTGGACCAGGAATAATTAGAAAATGATTGAAATGAAATCATGCATGTATAATAGACCCAGAGGAAATTTCAATTGTTTTTTAAGTCAGAAAATGTCCTTCAAGCAAATAAACAATAAACCATCATTAAAAGATCAAATCTAACAAACTAAAGAAAGCTGAATGAAAAACAACTTCAAAATAATAGAATTAAGCATAAATCATTAATTGCATGATTTGTGTATGGTTGCTATGGATACTCACTGGTATCACAAGGTATCGTCCTGGATCTCTCGCCATTTTTGCAAATTCATCCGCCAGCTCTACATATGATGGCCGACTGTCTGCATCCAACATCCAACCTATATTAACAGTTTAACAATCTTATGTAGTTACTCAGTGATAGGTATCATAAAAACCAATTAAAAACAACTGAAACTCAATAATAACTTAATGCAGGGGAGCCACTGAGTGACTATCATCATTAATTCCCCAAAATCAATTCAATTCAGAGAAGTATATATCATATTTAAGTCAAGGTAGAAATTACAATTTTTAGATCAAAGCAATTGAAGTTCATGAATTGTAATTTATATCAGAAAATGAATGATTTTATATTTGAAAAAAAGGAGGAGACAAGTCATCAATAGAATATGAATAATCATATAAAGGGAGATTAGTCATCAATAGAATATGAATAAAACATATAAAAGGAGATAAGTCATCAAGAGAATATGAATAAATCATATAAAGGGAGATAAGTCATCAATAGAATATGAATAAATCTTATAAAGGGAGATAAGTCATCAATAGAATATGATTATCATATAAAGGGAGATAAGTCATCAATAGAATATGAATAAATCATATAAAGGGCGATAAGTCATCAAAAGAATATGAATAAACATATAAAGGGAGATTAGTCATCAAAAGAATATGAATAATCATATAAAGGGAGATAAGTCATATCATTTTACCTCATTGATGTAACAGTAGCGCTGATTGGCTAAAACGTATCACATGACGGTAAAATAAAAATAGGACCTCATTGAAGAATCAGTGTCATGTGCATACTGTTCAAGGCCTGATCTCTTTTTTGGTATAATGAACAATTTATGGCCCTGTAAGCAGGGTAATTTGAAGATTTATTATATTTCCCCTTTGCATCGATATTCCCCTCTGGCTTCGTCCTCGATAAAAATGATCACTTATGGTAAATAGACCTTGATATCACCCTGCTTATAGGGCCATAAAGGTATATATTATAATTGTGTGTTTATAATGCACATTTGATTTGTTCTTATAAATGTATACATGTAATAAGTAATTCAATAAACAGCCGATTGTTCTGATTTCACTGCACGTTGTGAAAGTTTGAGCTAAATAACATCTATTGACTTACATTTGATCATTATCATGTACACATCAATAGTACATATCATGGGTTGAGGTAATCGTTCTCCTTTCTCCAGCAACGCAGGGACATCTCTAGCACGCACATTTTCATATGGACGTGCCCCATACGTAAACAGTTCCCACACTGTTACACCTGAAAACAGATAATTAAATTAATTAAATTAAATATTTTTTTTAAATAATATTTATTCAAAGTTAACTTGTTATACATACAAAAACAAAATATATTACAAAAAAATTGGAAAAAATTATTTCCATTGCTTAAACAAAAGATTTGTGCTGTTAATTATTGGAAAATTAAAGATAAAAGAACTTCACTCAGACGCTGGGCACAAATCTTTTCCCTGGACGTTTGTATTACAATTCACAAAAGATACGGATATTTCAGTGTTCATTATCAGATATATGTACTTAAATACATTATTACTATAAGTTTACAGAAAACTTCTCTATTAATGAGGAGTATCTTGTAATAAATACATACCAAAGCTCCAGACGTCCGACTTGTGTGTAAATATTCTATGCTGAATACACTCCAGTGCTAACCACTTAATTGGCATCTGAAAAAAGATAAACACAGAAATAAAACATAAGAATATCATCAGGATATAGTGAATTCATATTTTCATTTATGTTTGTCTGTTTGTTTGTTTATTTAGGTTTAGCGTCCCTTCAACTCATGTTAAAGTCATATCGAGACAGTGTCTGCTTGTGACAGTGCGCACTTATGAAGACTTTTATAGTGCTGTCTCACTGAAATATCATGCCGCAGACACATTGGCATGATACCTCACTCGGTCAAATTATACTGACACCAAGCCAACCAGTCCTCCTCCTTCCCAGTAATGCTGAGCACTTAGCCGAAAGTGAGAATATTGTCTAATTTTAACGTCTTAGGTTTTGACGCGACCAGGATTCGATCCCACGACCTTGGAGTCTAGCACCTGTCTAAGAATACAAAGTGAACGCAATAACCACTGGGTCACCGCGCTGGTCATATTTTCATTTAAGTTTATATCAGCCTATCTTACAACGTTTGAAACAAAGTTATTTCCCTTAATGTGGAAATCACTCTCATTGTAAAGGATGCATTGTAGTGTGAGTGGAAACTTGCTGTGGGAAGAAACCAGAGTGTCTGAAGGAACCTACATGTACAGGTTGGTGAATCTGTACCTAACCCAGGCCGCATTGTAGATAAGCCAGTGTCATTATGAATCAATAAACTATGTTTTCATTTGCATTTTATGACAACATAGTGAATTCATGCTTTAATTAGCATATCGTGAGGATCTAGTCAATTCATGTTTTCATCAGCATTATATGATGACATAGTGAATTCACGGTTTCATTCAAATGTCATAATAAATGGAGAGAAATGTGCAAATGTGATGTATTAGTATAAATGTAAATCTAAACCACATTTTGATCAAATTATGAAGTTCATAATATTTCACATTGTAACTGGTCTAGAAGTAGCTCCAGTGCTCCAAGCATATTAGTTTGACATATTTATACTGGGTAGATACAATAATTTTGTTTAACTTATTCATTGTTGTTGTTTTTGTGTATTTTTTTTAAAATTCATTTCACCTATTAAGGAGGCCAAATCTAATTTAATTTCCAGAAATCGTCAATAGAGATTTATTTCCTTAACAGACAATGTTTAAAGACACATTATCTTTATTTTAAGCAAATAAAAAATGCATGTCACCAGGATTGGTGAGACACAGGGACTGTTTCAAAATAAAATCTGATTTTACATAGAGTTCAATGGGAAATAGCACAGAAATGGCAAATTTTAACACTTAAACCAAAATAAAAAAAATTTCAATCGTGACTTTATTTTTGTAGGACATCTGATGATCAGTGCTGCGCATTGGACATGTGCACTCGATGTGCACTCAAACTAGAGTCGGCCTCCTTAATTAATACTTGGTTTTCAATGCATTAGTTTATGCTATAAGCTGTTAAGGTATACAGGATGTCCATATCAAGAATGTACTGACCTTTCCTCCGGCCGCCTGGTACACGTCCTCATTGAAGTCCAGTAGTTTAGCCAAACCAAAATCAGTGATCTTCACTTGATTTGAACTTTGGACTATAATAAAAATGCAGAAATTTCAAACATTTATGATGTCTTTACTAATTAAGTAAAAGGAAGAACCACATTTCATTTTACATATCTTATTTACCACTATATAGACATTACTAAAGTACACTGTGTAGCTATTAAGCTACAATTCTATTTTACATCTGCCTTTATCCCTGACAATTTCAATGTAACAACTGCAATGACCCATTATGCCAATATTTGTGATGCATATTTTAACCATGAGTTTTGAAATGTAGTAAAAGTTTTAAACATGTAAGTTTCTCTTAATAATTTTAAGTTTAAACATGGCTTCCAGAATCTTTGACCGATATCAAGTAGCTTATCTATGCTTTTGTGTTTTAAAAGGTTTAATGTCTTTTCAAGAATCTTTGACTGATATTGTGAAAAAAGTGTCTTACCTAAGACATTTCTTGCTGCTAAATCTCTATGAACGATGCCTCGTTCCTCCAGATAATTCATTCCCTGATAACAGATAAAACATCAGTGTAAATTTATGCTTTTGGTCAAGTCTACTAAGAGTTAATTGCCCCTGACTAATTACAAAGGAAATGTTACTTTAGACTCCAATACCTGTCGGTGACAGTGCTGTCTAAAAACAATTTAATCTTTAAAACTTGTTTCACTTTTGAATCCTTTAGAATGGAGAGGTGTCGCTGATATATCTTATTATTGATTTCTTATTTTAAGATAAAGTATAAATTTTTGAAAGGTAAATTCTTGTGTAGACTGCAAACTGTTAATACAATAAACTTTTAGACAACTTTTGACTTAGTAATTTAGTATATATCATGACTATATATCTTTGTATATATATATATATAAAACTGATATAGCTAACGTAAAACATTTGCACATCACGACGTCAAATGATGTAGTGAAATTTGTATAACTTAAGGTAAATCATTACAGCACATTGAAATTTACATGCTACTTATTAATATAAATCATTAGTTCATCACTTTTTGTGAAAATCATATTAGTAATGTAAATCAGTAGCACATCACGATGATGAAACAAAGTTCATATATTGTTTTATTTACCCTTGCAATTTGTGTACACCAGTTAAGCAAGACTTTGGATCCAATATTGTCCTTGTGTTTGCGTACATAATCCAGCAGGCATCCGAGTGGCATTAATTGTGTTATTAACATCATTTGTGCTGTCATACACACGGCCAGAATTCTGATACAACAAGGGTTCTCCACCGAGGCCATGACGCGAGCTTCCTCCAGTAACTCTTTGTTCTGATTGGGTGATGTACCCTCTTGAAGGACTTTGATGGCAACAGGAATCTTAACATCTTCTGCAGGAGGCAGCCAGAATCCCTATTTAATCAAAGATTTTAAATTTTAGGATATTTGGCGAGCGTACATACATGTGTGTATGTGTGTGTTTGTTTGTGTGTGGGTCAGTAAGTTAGTATATGTGGTTGTACAATGTATGCGTGCATGTACAAGTGTTTGTGGTGGTTATTGTTATATGTTTTTTATTTTATCTATTAATTGCTATTGGTTGTTTTTTTTTTTTAACTTTGGCTGCTGAGTAATTTTCTGATTCAGACGTTACTCATTCTCACATTATACATATGTTACAAATATTAACTAGTGCTATTTCATGACGGCAAACATGCATGGACAAATTTGTTGTTAATTTTCTATCATTTTTTTCCAACACTGAAAAGATCCTTTATTTTTGAATATCCAAATTTTGTTTGTTAAAACTTAAAAATATTGATACACTTTACTATGTTCTATATTCGACAAAATTTAGTGATATTTTTCAACAGATGTGGACTGTAATCATGCAATTTATAACCTTGTATACAGTCCCAAAAGCTCCAGAACCAATTATTCCACCTCTCCTCAACTCTGATTCCTTTATTAATCTCAGTGACGACATATCTGGCTTTGCATTAGTCGGAGTTACAGGCTGCAATAAAAGATATATAGTAACTTATACTAAATGAAAGCCAACCTTATTATCTTAAGAGTTATTTCCATTGAATTACACTCATAAAAGTCAACATTCCTTATCAAATTTAAAGAAGTATCTCCCTAGAAGTACATATATGTCAACCAAATTAACATTCAAATTTCAAAGAGTTATTTCCCTTGAATTGTGATAAAATTAACCTAAATACATTCCAATTTTGAAGAGTTTTCTCTCTTGAACATTTCTACTTGAATTTACGTAACCTCATATGTCATTAAAGAATGATTACAATGAAAATCACCAATCAAGTGAGAGAACCTTGCTCATGGTGCAAAGCCAACATAGGAATCTACCATCATCAATAGACCTGCAGGGGAAATTAATCTAGGATAAACAAGACCTAGACCATATTCTTTTCTCCAATAATAACTTTAATCAAACTAGTTGTCCCCCTTGTAGATCTTGTATTTCTTACAGGCGTACAATCTCCCAAACTAATTTGAAATGTTTGTTTGTTTTATTGGGGTTTAACGTCCCTTCAACACATGTCTAGGTCATATAAATAGGGTGTCTGCTTGTAACAGTGCACACTTATGGCGACTTTATAGTGCTTTGTCATTAAATGAAGAAAACAGTGAGTTTTCCCCCTTGAACATTTTCATTGCCTGATTTGTCATTAATGAATGATTGGAATGGTAAGTTGATTACCTCATCTTCATATCCTGTCATCTTGGCTGTCAGCATGGTAACCTTTTCCTTGGCTCTTGCTCTTTGTCGGCAACAGAATGCAAACACCACAAAGAGAAATGCCACAACAAGGACGGCACCAATAGTTGGACCAGCAATCAGGGCGATCTTCTTTTTCTCTTCTCTGTAAGGAAAAGGAATAATATTAATACAGTTTTACCCCAAGACCCCAGTCCAATTCCTATATTTTACAAACAGTCTAATTCCTACTAGGATGTGAGTCAGTATCAGGTAGCATAGAATTTTAAAAGAAAAGGAGGGTACCCAGAACTATACATAATAAGTCTGTAAATAATTTAATACCAAAGATATAGAGTGGAAAAGGTAAGAACTGAAAGGCCATAACACCACTGACAATTAATAGTCCATAATAGTGGATATCAAACTTGTCTGAGTTTTCATGATAATAAACCATGTCTTGAAGTTGAAGTTAAGGTATTGAGTTGAAACTGTGTGCCTGCTTGCTGCAATTGTTAAAACATTATATGTCCAGTTTTTAAAGGGTGCATAAAAATCAAAATTCAAGATAACTTACTCGGCATCTGCAGCCATTCGACTTTGAACCTCTGGGTGATCAGCCCCAGCACAGACCGTTACCCCGCCTTCATCATCTAGTTCATCCTTGACCAGGTATGGCAACGAGTCTGGACATTCATCAGTGCAATTAAACTGCAATGCAAGAACTGGACATAAGTCTTCGATATATTTCAGAAGTTTCTTTTCCTTTATTCATTTGCAACAGAATGACATTTTTGTTTGAAGGAAATAATATTCTAAAATATTCAGAGTTAAACATATCACTATATCTTGAACTTGCCATTAAACCAAAGGTTAGGTATGTATTGGGTCAGTTTCTTTTATTTTTTTTCTCTCAACAAATTTGAAATAACAAGAAATAGGATATTGACTAATAAATAATAGAGACATCAAAAGGTCGCCATCAGACTGAATTTGCAAACTGAAACAGGCATTTAAAAATGAAGTCAAATGAACCAATCAAGTGAGAGGACCTTGCTCATGATGCAAAGCCAAGAAAGGAATCTACCATCATCAACAGACTTGCAAGGAAAATAAATCTAGGATAGACAAGACCTAGAACATATTTTTTTCTCCAATGATAACTTACATCAAACTAGCTGTCCACCTTGTAGATCTTGTAATTTGTACAGGTGTACAATCTCCCAAACTAGTTTGAAATGTTTGTTTGTTTTATTGGGGTTAAATGTCCCTTCAACACATGTCTAGGTCATATCAATAGGGAGTCTGCTTGTAACAGTGTACACTGATGGCCACTTTATAGTGCTGTCTCACTGAAATATCATGCCTCAGACACATTGATACGATACTTTATTCAGTAACATTATCCTGACACTGAGTCAACCAGTCCTTCAACCCAGAAATGTTGAGCGCTAGCAGAGCTAATTTGAATGTCTTAGGCATTGTCTAGAATTCAAACAAAGCCTACCAGATAATGAGGCAAATGCTTTACCACTGAGCCACCACACTGGTAACTTATTGAAAATTAAGTCTTTATTCTCCGATATTAACTTACGTTATATGAGCCATCCTCTTTGTATATCTTGTAATTCTTACAGGCTGTACAATCCCCAATGGTCGGGCCACTGCATCCCAGTCGACACTCAACATCACATGGTTTACACTGTCCGTCATAGAGGTCTGCATAGTTAAATATGTGACATTCTTCCACACAGTATTCATCCTCATTGAAATGCTTGCACTTATTACACTGCGCCCGACCTTGACCATAGCACTCCAAACACAAGGAATGGCAGGGTTTACACACCTGTGAAGATAGATAACATCAAAGATTTTATAAACTGAACAGTGAAAGCAATATTAATTCAAATACCTTATTTGACCTAATAAATGCCCCCTTACCTTTTTTAAGCACCTATGGTCCTGCATAATAGTTATGATCCTTTACTTGAGAGCATTGCAATACATTTGTTTTCAGTTTTGAGATTTGTAATATGGTCCTAATATTGTTCTATGTTTTTAAGCACCTTGGGAGCTAATAAGGTCAAATACGGTACCAAAACTCAAAAAAACCTCTTGTTACCTGAGTGTAGAATTTTTCTCGTCATGAGGGCTTCCAAGGGTCAAACATATTAATTCCATAGACTTTTCCTTGTCATGCTGTAATTCCTATCAACTACATATGTATGACCCACAGTAAAGCTTTTTCTTACACACTGACACAACTGTACTGAACTTCTTTTAATTGTGTGACTTTTACTTGCTTCCACTGACTTGAGCAGTTATCAACGAAGGTTTTCATTGGTTGACTTTGACATTCTACATTTTTCCAGACCAAATCTGCAAATTACTCACAAATCACATAATGGGGAATAACTCAAATTTGTCTAATACTGAAAGGGGAGTTACTCTAACAAATTTGTTCAAATTTTGAAAGGGGAGTAACTCTTACAAGTTTGTCTAATACTGAAAGGGGAGTAATTCTAATATATCTGTCTGTATCGTTGTGTACCTTGATACAAGACTGTTTATATTGTTTCTTTGGAAAGGAAATTGAAACTCATATGTACCACAGTATTGTTGTTAAACGTGTTAAAGCACTTATAACTAATTTCTCATTTTGGTATTTATCGTATTTGTGTACCTGCTTGCCAGCCATTGCAGTTCCACCATGAATCGGTTCTGTTGCAGTGTAGTAGCCACTTTGACACTGGATGTTATCCTCTAGACAGAAAACACGAACAGTGTCCTCTGTGTGTTGCTCAATACCAAGATCACAGGTATTACAGCCACCCTGTACCACCTCTGAGGATGGACCCGTGCACCTGAATCAAAGAAAACAAACATTTTAAACTAGAAGACGGACCTCTTCCCTTGATTCAAAGAACAAAAAAGTCTAACTTATCGTTTCTGACAAGTCAATATACATCATTGTTACTGGCTGCTAATTACTAGCATTTACTGTCACACTTTTTAGCTCATGTTTGAACCCTGACATCCATGTTCATGCAAAGCAAAGCTCAAGGTAAGCTTGCTGTTCTCCAACAGCTCCTGTATGATAAGCTGTAAAGCTGTGAGGTTTTTTGGGGTTTTTTGTATGACTTCAAATTTAGCTACATTATAAGTTTTATGTCATACAACTACAATAAATGTTTTGAGTATCATGCGTTGTACTGAACATCATCTGCATGTGTTGTACTGAACTTAATCTGCATTTGTTGTACTGAACATCATCTGCATGTGTTGTACTGAACTTAATCTGCATTTGTTGTACTGAACATCATCTGCATACATCATCTGCACATGTTGTACTGAACATCATCTACACACGTTTGAACTGAACGTTATCTGCATGTGTTGTACTAACATCATCTGCATGTGTTGTACTAAACATCATCTGCATGTACTAACATCATCTGCATGTGCAGTACTGAACATCATATGCATGTGATGTACTGAACATCATCTGTACGTGTGGTACTGAATATCATCTGTACATGTTGTACTGAACATCATCTGTATGTGTTGAACTGAACTAGCTAAGTTTTCAGGGTTCACAAGAGTTAACAATTTATGAATTAAAAGTAAAACCAATAACACTTCCTGTTATATAGAAACTGTTACCAATTAAGTTCATAATTTATACATCAAAGACTCATCACTCATTGTTGTGTAGAATACATTACTAACTAAGTTCACAGCTTATAAATCAGAGACTCAACACTCATTGCTGTGTAGAATACATTACAAATTAAGTTCACAGCTTATGAATCAGAAACTCATGACCTATTGCTGTTTATGCTACATTGCTAACCAAATTCACAACTTGAGAATGAAAGACACTTGCCTCTTTGCTATGTATAATACATTACTAAAAAAGTTCATTTAGGAATTCAATTCTTTCAATTTATTTCTGTGTAGCATACATACCCTCCATCACAGTTCGGATGACATGGCATACACTTTTTATTCTCATCTGGGTAGAACATGTGAGGACACTCAGATGCACAACTTCGCTCGGTACCATTGACAGGGTCCCTCCTTTCGAGATAAACATTCTTACAGCTATCACACTCCTTCTCCGTCTAAAACATCAAATTAGGATCAAATTCAGTGGAGTCTCTTTACAATGACACTCAGTATAACAGTGATTTCATTACAACTACGATTGAATTTAAACAAGTTTGACCGAACGATTAACATTTTGATTCTTTAAAACACCGAATTTTGTAAAGACAAAACACTCAATGAAAACACATAGTCGTTAAAAATCGGCAAAATATTTTTAAGGTCGAGGCTAATTTTTCAGGGACGGCAGGGTTATGCCAAACAAACATAACCCAAGTCAAAATAAGTTCTAAAAAATCATTACCAAATCATCATCAAATGCCATTCAAATCATATATATGTGATTTCTTAAAACAATTTCGTTCTGATTTACTTAACAAATTGCAAAGAAATCAATTCTTGCTAAATTTGGTAGTGCGATTTGATAACGATTTCTTTCTGCAAAGTGATTTGAAAACGATTTAGAATCCAAATTCAATGATTTGAAAGTGATTTTAAAAACTTAGATATAAAATGGTTGTGATTTGATTGCAATTTGTTAAACTCTGTTCTGTAACAAAATGATTTCCTTACAATTTGTTAAACTCTGTTCTGTAACAAAATGATTTCCTTACAATTTGTTAAACTCTGTTCTGTAGCAAAATGATTTCCTTGCAATTTGTTAAACTCTGTTCTGTAACAAAATGATTTCCTTGCAATTTGTTAAACTCTGTTCTGTAACAAAATGATTTCCTTGCAATTTGTTAAACTCTGTTCTGTAACAAAATGATTTCCTTACAGTAAATTGTTAAAGGTTTGCTTTTGTATTATAAACTTTTCCAACAATTGGATTCTTAAAAATGAATGTACGAAAAATATTTTTTTCTATTTTTTTTTTAAATAATTCATAATGCACAATAAATAAAAATATAACAACATGTACAGTATTTACAAATTGACTACTGATCAATTTTTTGTATATTTAGTAGCCTATATAGCTGGTTGCTCTCTAGTGGTGTAGATTAGAGCTCTTACTGTGATACTAATTATAAATAAGATACTGCATCCTGTCAAGTTGGGAACTTGTGTTTCTGGTAGGGTCACCCAAGTCAGACAGGTTGAAGGGTAGAGGCCAGACAAAGATCT
>JAUMGZ010006450.1:0-10343 GCA_032359645.1 Pododesmus macrochisma | reverse complement strand
CTTCATTATTTGACGCAGTTATTGTTTGTTTGTCAATGCCTCTCGTTCTGTTGATCCTATTCATACTGTTTTATACTGGGAAAAACTGATTTGACCACTTTTTAAGAATCTCTTGAGATCTTCTAAAAAACTTGTCAAATGTTTTACGTAGTTTATGAAATTGAAAACCTTGTGAAGTAAGCTTGGTGACAATGTTAATATTATGAAAACAAAAGACAGTGACATTGGAACTCGCTCGGGCATAACGAAGATATTGATAAATATAAGTGTCGTATGATTGAATACATCAAGCAATGGATAATTTACAACTTGAAATCATCTTTTTTGTCGTAGATTTTAGTATGATATATTTCATAAACAAATCAAAGGACTTAAAACATTCATCACAACATTTGTGAAAATAAATCACAACATTTTGAATACATATACCAAGTTATGAATATAAATTGAAATTTTTCAATAAGGTAACAGATGTAGCCATATCAAAGACAAGATACTGTACACATAACTAGACAAATTTTCAGCATTGTAACATTTAGCACGGCAAAAGAAGTAAATCCGGGTATTATAAAATTACATGATGCTGACACCTGTTTTCGCTTCTTGTTTTTAATAGAAGTTCACGTATTTCTTTTTTCATTTAATACATGTAATGGTATTTTTGTTCTTTGTTCTGATTGCGTCACACGTTGTTTTCCTTTCGTTGCCCATGTCCATGGAATTACGTCATTTTAATATTGTCTTTGTTTTCGTATTTACTTATGAACTATATAATTGTAGAGCAGTTCCAACATTTCTGTTCGATACATTTTATCTTGCGTTTTGTTTTTACGTGCTGTTTTAAAAACAAAAATCATTTTGTATTTAAACATGATCATTTTCATTCATTAATACATGTGCATAAATAGCTTGGATAGTGTGTGTACAGCTTATGGATCATTTATTGACAATAAACATTTCACTGTTTTCAGGTTTTTTGTAAAATATTTTAATAAAACACATTATCTGAAAATAGTAAAAATCAATTTAAAAATTAATATAATTCTAATCAAAAGCTCAGTATGCTGTTAGTTTAAAATATGTAAAATAATAGAAAAACTCAAGACCACATATTTGCTTGGGTAATTCGGGCTTAATGTCACTTCCAGAATATTTTTACCGATACATTGACTGAAGACCAAAGGAGATATGATATGATATGATAGGACTGGAAAAGAAGCAGCGACAGGAATGGAAAATCAAAGCAATAAGGGTAGTATTGAAAGAAGTATGAGCATATGAAACAGCATTTCTTCTGACACTTTTATAAAAGTTGACATTGAGTCTTTATCTGCCTACTCTTCTATCGAGCTTTTAAAGGGTCACAAAGACTCCGCATACGGGATCGCCACTTTAGTGTTCCCACCAAGGGGTTTTTGACGATATTTTACAAGATCTAAGTTACTAAAGTTTGCATCGTGTATTATTAAGGTTCTTCTATGCATTCATTATATGGTACGTAATATTTGCTCTATGTAAGCGTCAATTTTGAAAAGAATGAACATTAATTCACGTTGTTTTACTTTCTTTTGTAATATTGTACACCAGTCGAATTTTTCAATGTCCTATGCCATATACTTTTTCCGGCATTGCGACATTTAAATTAATAACAAATTGCCTTTTAAATTTCAAGTTGATCAATATTATATTAAGTATTATACATATACAAGAATTATCTTTAAAAAATATAACCGGCGCAGTTAAGAGTATGTGGATATAGATTTACAGGAAAAGTACTATGACATACGAGTGTAGGTTTGAATTTTTCAATAAAATATCTTTTATGATACCAAGTTTTACTACAATGGATGACCATAACAAATTTTAATTCATATAACAAAGTAAAGACTTCGACATAAATAATATTTGTATAACGTTTTGTGTAATTTTTGAATTGAAAATTGTTTCATTCTGGTCCCATGGGGCTGAGCTGCATTATAACCCACTTCCTTTGATGTAGTAAGCTAAGGTTGCTTACATATAACTCGAATAATTCAGCACCCCCTCTACACTGTATGGTACTCGCTTTGGACCCGGAGGTTTGGTCAGTGTTTCCGCTTTCGGTTGTTTACAAACACAGTGCGAGGTGAAGAGGTGAGTACAAATATGTGTAGGCTTTTCCTTCTTATCTGGTTTGAGATGGTTAGTACTGTATATATCTATCATAAGTCCGTGGTCAAAAACTTCATTTTAGGTACTAATTGTATCAGGGAACTGTTTTTGTCAATTCCTTTATCCATAAATTAGACAGGTACACAGTGCTTTCACTACGCTTCGAACTGAAGATACATAATGTTGTCATTATACATTACACTTTTAGAACTTTTTCAACTTTCTGGGAATGAGTACGAACCTAACTATGCATACTCTTTCATATTGAGTGAAAACCCCGTATATTTTGCGCTAAGCATGGCATAATTGTGTCACGTTTTGCATTTGGTACCCGGGTTTGGTAACAGAATAAAAAAATTGTGAGGACATGGTTTGGTTTTTCTCTAGTGTACGGTTTGGTATCGAAACGAAATATTTTACATGTTGAACAGATAATATATTTGTTTAAATTTTGAGTACCGTGTTGTTATCGATGATAACCCTTGTTTTATTGTTCCTCGGTATTGACTATATTGATAATTCATGGTTGAGGTTTAAAGTTACATACACACTCCGGTACTATGAAAGCAATTACTTCAATAATACGAATAATGTATAATAAGCGCTTCAATTAGATGATCTTTCATAAAATGAATACTTTTCATAAGTTAAATACCAGGTTTCAAGCTAGACAAATACTGAATAATTCACGAAGACCCACCCCCTCATCGGCCGTTGTCTCTTATAAGTATGCAGACGAAGTTAGGGTGGACAGCGGTATAGTTTACAAATAGCATCAATACAAGTTTAATCTCGTGCAAACGATGCAAACGACATGATACACTTTACGATTGCTAAGCAAATATAAATTCGTATCCTTATACACCTATATCAGTTAATGAACCCTGTCCGATGACATAAACAAAACACACCAACACTAAAATAAACACCCCGAACTATAAATCTTGATTATTTTTTTTTAATTTTGTAACTTTGTGAAGATACACAAGCTTCAGGTTCAATTAAAGAAAAATTACTAACTGCTTAGTAAAAATAACCATTTTGATATGAAATTAAAAACGAAGCCATAATTATTTGTTGGTGTGTATGTATCTTTAGTAACGCGAAAACTATGGTGTACTTTAATGCTGACGGTAACACTGATGCATAATGATTTTTATTAATGAAGATATTGTGAGTGTTTTACCTGGTCAACTACATAGTGTAAGCACACGGAATTGCCGTTCCACAGTTATATAAGCCCATACACTCGTCTCAACTTCGGCTGTTTCCGTGTACATCAACTCACACTCATCGCATCTCGGCCGATTTCGTACTCTTCATTACTATATCTAACCTCCCTCGTCGCACCTCGGCCGATTACGTACTCCCTAATTCTACATCTAACCTCGCACTCGTCTCACCTCGGCCGACTCCGTACACTTCGTTGATAGTGGCCATGGCTATAGACCTCCCCTGTAAGCTATCAGTTTACCCTTTCAAAATGTTTGCACTCACAAAAATCTTAATGGTATTAATAACGTAGCTTTTAATATGATGCATACACGGAAATGCTTTGAATTAAATGTAATTTAAAAACATTACAATTGCAGATGGATCTAAATGAAGCCCAGGTTGTTTGTAGTCAAGAAGAGTCGTTTCACGAACTCAGTAATGAGGAGGAGGAGTCATTTATTTGCGACGTTTGCGGTAACGTCTTTCATAGTTTATCAGGGTTGAAAAGGCATGTAGGAAAACAGCACGAAACTGCGGCTAAATACGAGTGTGGAATTTGTGGCGCGATGTTTCAAGAAAGAGGACACTACATGGGGCATATAAATGTTCACGCCAGTTTAAGACCTTTCAAATGTAGAAGGTGTGGATCGTCTTATGCATATCGTTCTTCCCTGCTCAGACACAGAGAAATTGTACTCCAAACAAAATCCCCGAAAGAGAAGACTATACCTGTGACGACTGCGGGTACAAATGCAACAGAAAAGACATATTGAAAGAACACATATCGGCGAAACATGTATTTGAATCCAAATACCGGTGTGAAGCATGTGGAAAGTCCTTTCGTTGGCGTTCAAGTCTTGGGAAGCACAAAAAGTCACAATCTCACTAGTTTAACTGTATAGTTGTTACATGTAATTATGAAACTGTATCTCAGGGAGAGACAATGTGCAGGTGTTTTCACAATTATTTTAAGTGATTTGTGGAAGTACACAAAGTTGAGAAAAACACTCTGATTGGTTACAATTAATAATATGCTAAATTTGAAATTATTGCGTATTCACATTACGTTTAACCTTGTTATGCTCATGGCATCATATGGCAGTTGTTGAACGACTGGGGCTTTATGTTCAGAAACGTATTTCATTTTGAGAAATAATTTAAGTTTGATATTTGTTACAACATGAACATTTTTAATTTATCTGTGATACTCTTTTTTTAAACAAATGTTACTTTTACATTAATGTTACTTTATTTTCTAGTTTTCTAGGAGAAAACGCAAGTAAAATAATAACAACTATAATTGTTAAACGATTATATTGTGTTTCTATTATTATTACTTTTCCCGCGCTTTCTACGAAAAGCGGAATATTGTGATTGTCTCCTCCGTCAGTCTGTACGTCCGTCTGTCTTACCCTTTAACTTCTCCTACACCGTTTGAGCTAGGCACATGGAACTTTTGGACATGGTAGATATATGTATGGGGTGGTGCACAACACTTACAGATTTTTATATGGCTCATAGGGGACGGACAAGAAGGTTGTGCCATGGGGGTGTCAATTTTTGTATATGTCATATAGCATATCAAATCAAACATAATCCTGAGTTAAACATTTAAAGCATTTCATTTTAGGAACTTGTATAAGACGCATTAATATTCATATATTAGTTATTCATACAAACCGACTAAATGTTTACCAAGCATGAAACCAGAAAACTCCAATCTGACCTAATTCCTGGTTTTTTTTAGCTGTAGACACATTCAAAAAACCATTAGTTTTAATACTTCAATTTGAAAAATATAAACATTACTAGTATTATATGCGCAAGTATAACGAGAAATACATATATAACCATTATAATATTTTTATTACAGACATATTTCAGATTGCATTTTAACAATTTATATGTTATCAAGATTAAGTCCTCTTCTTGTGTCAGGAAATATTTTTGTTTCATCACAACGGTGGTATTGTCTCACAGGTCTGCATCCCCTTGCCGGTTGATTTGGGGCAGATACTTCCCCCATCTTCCGTTTCTTCTTTCCCCTTACTCTTGACGGCAAATCAAAATCGTGATTTCTGGAGAAAATACAATAATGTTATTCATTCACGATTAAGGAGATGAGAAAATAATAGTTTTGGAAACCACTCTTTGGCTTGTGCTTTTTCAGAAATGTGCAACACTTATAATTATGGATCTAAAGTGTGTCTCATATTGAATTGACACTAAAATAAACACAGAAAAAAGTTTAACCCAGTGTAATGATATTGCAACTGCAGACAAAAAAGAGAATGCCATTCTACCCAAGTTCATAATACAGTGATGGTTCATATACATGTAGTATGCCGTGGTATTTGTTACGTAATTGCCAATAAGGTAAGACATATATAAAAAAAAGGCTATTTGATGTCGAAATTATTATATTTTTGCAACTTACATTAACATTATGTTGGTCAAATCGCGCCAAATACCAGTACACTGGTCCATAGAAGCATATGTAGATGGTTCAGTCTCCTTGGTGCTGCGATCGTGACACGGATAAAACTTGGATATCGTTGTGTCCATATGGAAACCTCTATAAGATTCAAAATACAGAACTGTATAAGTAAAAAATACTCATACATATTCATAATATTTAACAAAGAGGAAAAACAATGTTAAGTTTATTTTACATTATTCTGAACGACTTTGATGAACCGGCTTTCGTAAATATGTCTTATTTTTTATTATATGTGAAATATAGTGTGAAGCACTACGTCAGTCCGTCCGTCAGTCCGCCTGGATCCTTGTCAGAGGAACTCCTCCTAGGCGGATGAAGGAATTCCAACAAAACTTTGTAGGATGTTAAAGTATTTGATATAAATGTGCATTGCGCATGTTTGATTTTGGTTTTTCGAAGGGATGCTGAGTGCGGGTATATGCATATCTGTGATTGCGTACATCTAGTTATTCAAATGTATTGCTGAAAATCAATATCAAATATTTATTCAAATAGTCTATGTCGAACTATAATGTATTTTCTCAAAAATACGTTCACCAACAATATTGTATATAGGAAGTGCTTATAAATGAAATAAGGGGACATATTGTCGTAAATATCATAGCTTTTAAAATGTGAAAACCCCTGCAAACATCCATCACTTTAAAATTAGATATTCTTACCTCTCGTCATCCATCCTTGCGTCCATCAATTATGTGGCTACACTCATTGCTGAAGGTATATCGTCTGGTCGCAACACACCAGTCCCCCTTGGATCAAGTTCCTGAAAACTTCCGAAAAAAATTTCGATGTCCAAGCTGCTGACCGCCCTGACATTATAAGTGCCCCTTTTGGTAAACATGTAAATCTGTTGTTTTCTCTCTATATTTGTAATCAGTCCCTCAAACAGTACAAGTGGTATGTTATTCACATATCCTCCTGGAGGGGGAAACGGTTGAAATGTGCATCTTTAAGCAACCAATGTCGAAGTGCTAGTCTGTACTCACATCTTTTATTTGCATATATTCCTGGTTCATCATCTGCTTTATATCAGTTACTGATTAAGCGACATAGTTTCCCCTCCTCTCTATCCCCGTTCATGTCAAGCGCATTTGCAACTTTCTCACTAAATGTGGTCTTTGCCAATTCAACGTTCTGTTTGTCAATCATGTCCTCAACCATTGCAATGTTCAGGCCTGTATGCTTTTCATGATCTTCTTTGGCGACTCTTAGAAAAGCTTCTCTGTGTATGCCCTTAGAAGGTATTCCTGATTGACAAACTAATCGTCGGAGACCAGTCAGTTGGTGATAACTGTCTAGTACCAAGCAAAAATAGTTTCCAATGACGCTGTTGTATTCTGGCATAGAAAACCAGCGACTGTATGGTTCTGAATCAAAGCCTTCAATGTTAATATTGAATCCAAAGGGAGATCTTCTGTACCACTCTTCAAGTTTCGTAGGAAACACGTGCTCAGCATAGACTGCAGATAACAACATCTTTGGAAATTTTGCTATTATTCCCTTGCACAGACTTGCAAGTGGTTTTGGATTTTTAAGCCTTTTTTCGGTTTGGACGAAATCACTGATCCATCTCCAAGCAAAGCTGACAGAACTTTGATCATCGCTTGTTTAGTGGAAGATATGTTAATTTTATAGCCATGACCGTTAAGCTTTCCAAGTACAGGTCTGATAACTTCCTGCAATTCTGCGCGTGAAAAAGTTTTATTAATATGTTCTGCATTTGCAAATAAGTCTTTGAATTCCGAAATAGAGGACACGAATTGAAGACCTTTTTTAGATTTCTTTGACGTGAAGACAGAGTTAATCATTTGTGCCAAGTCTTCATTATTCAACAAAGATGGGACACCTACTTTCAAATCCGTCGTTGAGGATGCGGTTGCTTCTGTGGATTATATAACGTTGGATTCCCTTTCTTCTAGGCATTGTTCCTCTACCGCTGTCAATGAACCGCCAACATCGATGCATATTTGGTTTCCTTCATCTTGTGCACGTTCAGAAAATGAAACTTCAAAAATATCCATGTTTTCTACTTGCCCAATTACATTAAGCGGAAGAGATGAAAGTACATCAGCAACATTTTCCTGTGTTAATAGAGGATGGTTCTCGGTTGTCTCGTTTCCTGGACTTTGCTTTTCTGATAAGAGAAGTGGTGTGACTCGAAATTTCCAGCCTGTCATTGTCCAGGGTCGCTTCAACTATCAAAGAACCTACTAAATCTCTCCGAAAATTGATAACACTTTTCAGGCTTTCCAAATCGGTGCACTTAACAATGTTCATGTTCGAAATTAGTCGTAAGAGTTCATTGTGTTTAATTTTTTTGACGCCCAAAAAAACATCCTTCTGTAACTGCAGAACGGTAAGAGGTAAATTGTGTTGATCCCGTAATGTCAACCTACTCCACTGACCATCAAAACAGCAGACAGGAATATAGAGTCCTCTCTTTGCACATTCTCGTAAAACAAATTCTATCATTTTTCGAAGAGTTTCAGTTGGTAGACTATAGCCTTTCATACCATAGGCAATAGGTACAGATGGTATTCCAATTGAATGAAACCTGTCCAAATCTGAAATCATGAAACCCAAGAATTCAGATGCCTTTGTCCGGTTTAGTCTATACGCATCGCGAAAAGCCTGATCTGCGTCATGTAAGACCTGTGTGACTTCATCCACACTTACTGTCTGCTTATGTTCATCAGCTTTGCTATGCTTGCAATACCCATTTTGATTGGAACTCTTTACAGTACATGATTCCGCCAAACAAGACTTAACTTCCGCTATGAATTCAACCTTACTGTTTAGGAACTCTTCAACCTTCCTTTGAATTAAAGGCACATTCTCGGACTTTTTTCTAGGACGTGTCCCACTTTGCCCGTAAATAACAGAGCTCTCTGAGATGATCATTTTCCACAGATCCGCATCAAATGATACCTTCATAACTGATGTCGATTCGGGTGAGAAACATACAAGTAGAAGGTTTTCTGTCTCTAGTACTGCCATTTCAGATAAGACTTGAGCCACATAAATCTTTGGGAGATTGTAGTATATCGGCAATTTGTATTGTCCATCTATCGGAGGGAATGGGCACTTTATCTCCACACCTAGGACTGGTCGTAGGGAATCATCACAGCAGCTACCGTCTGGGCTCACTATAAATTTGATATCTCCTTCATTCATGCAGTAAAACCCTTCTTCTACAAACAACAGTGTCGGTTGAAATACAGGCAAAATTTTAGCAATGATAGTTGCGACAGCATTTTCCTCGTTCAAAGTACCATATTGCATTTTTTCTTCCACATCTGGAGTTGGTTGTGCTTTCTCCTTTCCGAATTTTACAAAGTCGTAATGCTCTAGCTGTTTTTTTTAAACTGTCCAATCCCAATGCTCCATATAATGTGCTCCCTGTAACTGTAGCTTTGCTCCTTTCTCTATGCCATAATGAACTCAATTTAGTTTTAATCTCTACATGTGCAAGAACCTCAACATATAATATTGATAGTATAATAGTCAAGGACTCTATTAAAAGGTACACACACATTTTAACGTTACTTAAAGTCACAATAACCGTGTTGTTAGATGCAAATCGTTGTGAATTACGTAAACGTGTGCCTAATGAGTGTGAAGTAAACGTTTAAAGGTATTTGATTGTATTCAACACAATCTTGATAGTACAATAAAACATCTCTGTACATGTTAATATTAAATGTGTAGTGATAATAATGAACATACCCCAGTTATTGTGTACAGTGTTTGTGTACCACCGTGTCCATCCACACAGAAACGCTTCACACATGTACCGGAAACACTGACCAAACCTCCGGGTCCAAAGCGAGTACCATGCAGTGCTCTAGCGATGCCGTACCGTACTTTGAGTTAAATTAAGGTTAAAGACCCCTAAAATTTCCTGTGTTACATGGTGCAATGAACCAATAATAAACGTTGCTATATTTCTAAGGAATGATAGGGCACAAAAGAAACTGCTATGCCAAATTGTTTTGACACTATCTAAGCATCATAATCCATAACAGTTACCAAATAAGTGTTATGTTATAGATGTGTATTTCATAAATAAAATCAAGTTATCAGGTATTATGTATCACGTTTTTATAAAAAGTCCTCAGCGATAATTCAATGTTTTTTCGTGGATTTAAAGATAACATTGTGTGTTTCTACAATTCATAAAATGCATGCTATGCTTGAAATCGTAAAAAAGCTTTTCAACATGAAACAAGGGGAGATATTTTGAAAGTGTGTCGACTCGTATGGGCGCTGCCATTTTGTTTTTGTTACGAGCTTTTTATAAATCAATGCTTGTGCATTTATATGCAGTACAACCATCATTTTACTTACACCATCTTTTAAAGTACACACTGATCAATTTTTAAAATCACCAATAACGTTGGATCGTGACTGGTATTTATTCATTTGAGACCTTCCAACCCTCGCTGTTTGTTAATCTTCTACTTTCGGTTTCACTGAG
>JAUMGZ010006439.1:0-10343 GCA_032359645.1 Pododesmus macrochisma | reverse complement strand
TTTCGTGCTGGGTGACCGTCCTAAGTCGGTCCGCATGGATTACTAGTCTTGAGGATTGTTGTGATGTCAATTTAATTCCTTACATTCTGGTGCTTTATTGTTTGATTCAGTTATTGTTTGTTTGTCAATGTCTCTCGTTCTGTTGATTCTACTGTTTTTAACATCTCTGACATTCCGTAAGAGCATTGCCAAACTCAGGTAATCAATATAAATAGGCAAAACACAGCATCAGTTTTACTTTCTCAACACTTTTTAGCTGCAGTCAGAAGCTAAAAGAATGACAACCATGGTTTGGGATGACATCCAGAACTCTTTGCTTTACCAGCGTGATACTTGGATCTCGATTTACAAGTGATATCAGCATTTAATTATGGTATTGATATTTTGGACAACGTAAATAAGGATATACAAATATGTAATTAACACACTGAAAGAAAATCAATTAGTTTATGTACACAAAAGGTATCCTGAATAAATAAAAGACAAAGGTGTAACATATATATATATAGACTCTTTAATTGGCAAGGTGTTTTAAAATCAACTACATCCAAAGACTTTAAATTAATTATGCTCTCACTCAATTCTTCAATTTGTAATCAACCATCGTCCATTCTTTCCCTAGCGTTCAGTGGGACAATACTTAAAACTAAGGATCCGTTCGGAATCATAGATTCGTGGTAAGTGTCCTATCATATATAATCAGCCATGCAGTGTGACCGGAACGATTGGCACAGCTTGTGTCGTATTATTCTGCAGCGTCCACTTTTTTTGTCAGTTTCCTTGTCTTAATTTTACCCTAGCTCTTTGTTGCAACGCCATAGTATCGTAATGTAACTCTAAATAGCATTGTCGTGTTTTTCACAAAAGCATTGTCGTGTTTTTCACAATAGCATTGCCGTGTTTTTCACAATAGCATTGTCGTGTTTTTCACAATAGCATTGCCGTGTTTTTCACAATAGCATTGCCGTGTTTTTCACAATAGCATTGCCGTGTTTTTCACAATAGCATTGTCGTGTTTTTCACAATAGCATTGTCGTGTTTTTCACAATAGCATTGTCGTGTTTTTCACAATAGTATTGTTGTGTTTTTCACAATAGCATATATATATATTATGTCGTGCTTTTCACAATAGCATTGCCGTGTTTTCGTCTGTCATGGAAATTGTTATAAAAGTACGACAGTGCAACTAAAGCTAGTACGAAGTTACAACAAAACTATAAAACAAGTTATAACCAAAGCGATACATAAAGATAAAAAAAAATGATTTGACGTATCGTTTCTGCGCAATTCGAACTGATTATGTTTTCGTCCCAACGCTTTGACATTGAGTTGGAAAAGATTTTATTTACAGTGGGCTCAGCTGTGCCCCGTTCTATTGTAGTTTAGGTCTGAATCAAGTCCTATCTAAATATATATAACGTAACTCTAATTCTTCATTTGAGTCGCGTAGTTGGAAACGACAATTTGATACAAAATGTGCATAAAGTTGCTTAAAACCCCTCACATTAGATTTTGAAATGTGTGGGGCGTCGTTTTACATTTTAATCCCATTTGGTGATACCACTAAGTGCCATCAGTCAGCCCTTCAAAAACTGGATACACTCTGGTGGGGTATGTGATGTCACTCATTTGTTTCGATTGATGGTGTCATCTACTGAATGAGTGATATCTTTTCAAACCAGTGCTATCACGAATTCGAATATGTGGCGCCGGTTTTTTTATATTGCACCTTATTTTTATCGCTGAATTCAAAATAAACTATTTCATGCTGGGTAACCGTCCTAAGTAGATGCGCATGAATTACTTGTCTTTGAGGATTATTGTGATGTCAATTTCATTTCTGCAGTTATTGTTTGTTTGTCAATGTCTCTCGTTCTGTTGATTCCGTTTATCCTGTTTTTTTCAATTTGAAAATCTTCAGTTGTTGTTCTTAATGATTGCAAGTTTTGTTCATTTGAAATTGAAAACAGTTGCACTAGTTCAGCGTACAAGGTTGTGCATAGAAACCCACAGACGTCAAGGCGACAACGGCGTATAATGATTGCTGTATATCTAGGGGGGTCACTAGAGTTATAATACTTACCTGGACGCCAAAAAATACTCGTTGAACATTTTTGTATTCATTTTTTTCTAATTTTAAGCAATAATCCAGATTAGTGTAATGCACATATTTGATTTATATTTCTCATAAAGACATTTAGCTAATGAACACGCAGATTATTAATTGAACTTGCAATCAATTTTTCAACATAATGATTATTTAGTATTCCCAGTAGATGTATTTATCGATTACATTTGAATTGGACACATAAACGCTATGAAAGGCTATTAAAACCAAGTAACTCATCTTTCAATACGTACACAGTTCATCATCAGCACATGATGTCATCCCAAGAGAATCAATGATTTACATTTTTATCTAGACACACATTATGTAAGAAACTAGAGACAATATCAATCTGACAAGTCATAGCAGGTATATAAACAACACAATACTATATCACTAATGAAACATCTTTGAGGCTGATTTGTACCATCTCGTATACTAGTCTGGTTACCTCCCCTGATATGCTATACAACTGGGAACCCGTTTACTCGTATACCCACTCTAGGTTTGACGAGAGAATACGACCATTTCAACTTAAGGTTACAAGATTTGGATAAGAATGTTGTGCGAGAACGCGACAAACCAGTTCGAGAATCACGAAAATACGACAGATCTGTCATATTCTTGCAGGATTTTGTTTGGGTTGTGTGTGTGTGTGTATGTGTGTGTGTGCGTGTGTGCGTGCGTGCGTGCGTGCGTGCGTGGGTCCCGTTCATTTTTCTCGTATTATCGCATTCTTTTAATCTCGCGTTTTCGCTGTCTCGAATTATAACAGTATCGTAGTATCGTCAGATCGCGTTCATTTTTATCATATTCTCGTATTCTCGCGATATGCACAGAGCGAGAATCCAAGGATACGAGATGACACGAATCAGGCACCATACATATCAAACATGGTGTGATACTAGCATACAGGTTATCTTAAAGAAAAAGAGCTCTAATTTGGATTAACTAATTTCTGAAAAATGGATATTGGAAAAGTAAAGGACTTAAAATAAATGTATGCAAAGAGGACTTCAGCTTAATGCTCTATCAAGCTGTTTTCTTCTTCAAAGATAGCACAATACTAGTCAGGACGTTTTCTTTGGGATTATGAAGTGTTTATACAGTGAAGAAGGTTGTACTCACGTAGAATACACATAATGTCTGGAGCGAATTCCATATGAATTGCATGCCTTGTTCTATGTCAATACAAAGACTGACTATTATTGTAACTTCATCAAACCATTGAAATGTTACTTCAGGGAAAATCCGTAATTACAAATTAACAGTTGAAAGCTGGCACGTTACATCACGCGTTTATGTTAAATTGAGATGTGACAAGTAACATCGTAAGTATTATTATGGTATGTCATCTTAACATATGATAGCAGCACAATATATCTTATAAAGTTTAGGAGAGATATCATCTTATAAACTGAACTGAAATAATATATTTCCTAAAGTCTTTCTTATATTCTGTGAATGTTATTACTTACTTATTTCTATAATGGTCTTTCAGATGTTTCTTGTGAGCATTTTAATCGTAATTTTTTTTATTATTTCCATCTTTTAATATACATATACATATAAATGTACAGTGATCAACATACACAAATAACGTTATCAATATTATAATAAGTAGACAATATATGACCAACATACATAAATAACGTTATCAATATTATAATTAGTAGAAAATATATGATCAACATATAAAAATAACGTTATCAATATTATAATTAGTAGACAATATAGGATCAGCATACATAAATAACATTATCAATATTATAATTAGTAGACAATATATGATCAAAATATATAAATAACATTATCAATATTATAATTAGTAGTCCATATGTGGTCGGGTCTCCACATTATTGTTTGTTTCCCGCTTAAATTTTTTTATGGACAAGTGTAATCCAAAAGATATTTATCTGATTTCACAAGTATATACATGAATCAAAAAGATTTCTTCTACAAAAATGTTATTATTGCCATTTGTCTGCTTGTCGACAAAACTTTTTTTTATGAACACGTTTATTTACCCATTAATGTTATTATAAAGTCCTGATGTTGTGCATATAAAGTATTAACTGTACATTTGTTTGAAAAATCCAAATGGGTGAATTCTGTAAATTTAAAAAGTCAATAAAATTCTAATGTTTGTAACTGTAACAAATCTCGTTGTGTTATTTCAATGTATTGAAAAACTGATACATTGGTCACTTCTCGAAGCTTTAAATTCACATCTAAATTTAAAAAGAAGAGTTTTACAAAAGGGGAGAAAGAAATGTAAGGAAAGAAAGAAAGAAAACAGGGAAGAAAAAAAGCAAGAAAGAGAGGGAAGTAGACACATTCAGAGATATAACAAATCCTGTTCTGTGTTAATAGTAGTGTCCCTTCATCCAACCATATGCAGACTTTAAGCATAGTTTATTCAAGTTTTAAAGTTGTGCTGAATATATTTGATATAAACAAGTAAATAATTGCTCAGGGTTATATGGTAAATAAACAATCAATAAATTTCCTCGTTAAATATGTTACCGAAATATCATTGATTTTATACAACAAAAATAACAAGTAATTGTTCAGGGTTTTGTTTGGTAGATAAGCTACCAGAAAGTCTACTGTGCTAACTGCAAAGAAAGCGTGAATAATTATTACATTATAAGATTCCATTTTGCCATAATCGTAATTATTAAGATATTAAAATATTTTAAACGTGCTTTGTAGAATCTGTTAATATTGATCTTTCAGAAGTTTCTATAGAGGAAAAAAATCTGAGATGGCTGACCAGGAGGCCGTCTTGGAAATCGTTTTATCGCATCCTCGTTCGCTCTTGGTATTGTTCATGTCAAATCTCAAACACGAAAAATAAATTTAAATGAGTCATCGGCAGTCATATTGACTACTTTTCTTGAAACTTTTGTTTGTTCATTTCTTCTATGTCAAAGAAAACAGAGACTTGAAGTTACATTTAATGAATTTTTTCAATCATCAAATGTTTTCAAGATGGTCGCCACGGCAGCCATGTTGAAAATCTTGTAATATCTATAGTTCATGATCCGAAAAAGCCATTAGAATAGGGCTTTCAAATTTTTTTGTTTTCAAACTGTTCGTTATGTACACATAAGATGTTTTGAATATAAATAACTGATTTTGGCTGACCTTGCGGTCAGCTTGACATGTTATTACTGATTTCTTCAAGAATGGTACTTCATAGGAGATGGAGTTTTCATCATTAGACCTATTTGGTATTGGAATTGTACATGCTAAAATCTTGGACGCAAAAATTGATTAATCAACAGCGGTCATCTTGAATGTTTGTTTCACGACCACCATGCCTTTCATTTTTCAAAATATAATGATATGAACATAATACTTTAAAATATTTGATGTGTTGCGTACACGTATGAAACGTTTTGAGAATATAAATTCCAAGATAGCTAGCCTTGAAACCTTCTTATCCTCAAGAAAGGTTAATCATGGGAATATAAATCATGAGAATATAAATACTAACCTTGAAACCTTGAAACCTTCTTATCCTCAAGAAAGGTTAATCATGGGAAGATGGAGTGTTCACCATTAGCCTGATTTGTGCTGATTTGTATCGCATTACTGCAATAGCAGATGTGGAACAAGACTTATGTGCAATGGGAACTTCGCTAAAACTCTGAATGCTACTACATTCTGTGAGTATTGTGACAGAACCACACTGGACGTAAACAGGGCTGTAGCCTGCAGGGAGAGGGGGTCAATTCCCCCCCCCCGAAATTTGGCAATTTTGTTTTCTATAAAAAAAATTCCGGCAAATCGGCAAATATACGTGTGCGGCCGAAGAAAAAAAATGTTTTGTCCCCAACCGACTTTCTCCAGGCTATGGCCCTGGTATATTAAGGATATGTTGGTTAGAATTGTTTTTTTATATTAAATTATATTTTTACAACATATTACATATACAGAACGATTATATTTTTTATTTCAGGTATAAATTCTTCATCTTCGAGAGACTAAAATGTCGACACCTTCAAACGGAACGAATTCCCCTGTCGAAAATGGAGGTTTCCCGCCAGTTCTCATTCTTTTAATTGCTCTACAACAGATTATGTTTTTACTGGCTTGTTTTGGTAATGGATTCGTCATATTTGTTTTCACTAAGTACCTCAAGCTGAAATCAATGACGAACAAATTCGTCGTTAGTCTTGCAAGTGCAGACTGTATGACTGGCATATTTTCTGGTATCCAACTTTTTTATTTCTTGTATCCTAGCCTGAACAACAACATGGTTTTGTGTTTTCTTCGTTACCAGGTGTTAGCTTTCCTCACAACGACATCACAACTGACCGTTACGTTCACGACATTTGATCGTTACATCGCAATTTGTCATCCACACAAGTATACCACCATCATGTCGAACAGGACGGCCAACATCCTACTTGCTACTGCTTGGACGTTACCACTTGTAGTATGTACGATACCATTCACAGGAGCACACAAATGGACGGAGACTAGTCTCTGCAGGTATGATCTTATGTTCCACGAGTCTGTGTACTTGATTGTATCAATTATCAATCTGCTATTTGGGCTTGCAGCGTTCATCATGTATGTATTCATTTTGCGGAAAGCGTGGGTCTACTACAAAAGAGTTCGACCAGGCAATGCTCCAGGCACAAAGCCAATGGGGAAGGACGTTCGAGGTGCCAAAGTTATCGGATTCGTTACCGTTGCGTTCACAATTTGCTGGACACCTTTTACCATATTTCAATTTAAATACGGACTAGGCATTCCAAATCCGACAAAGGAAGTCGATAGCGTCGCAAACTATTTGGTTTTTCTTGGAATATTTAACAGTGTCATCAATCCGTTTATCTACGCCTGGCAACGCAAAGACTTCAACTCTGCTTGTAAGAAGTTGTTCTGTTGTAAGACCGCAAATTCTGAACGGTTCGTTACAAATGTGTCCACTGTTAGCTAGGACAAATATTGACGTCTATGAACACTTTTGAACATTAAAAGTGGAACGAACCAAAACTGCATTATTTTTAGGTTCGGTACTCATATATCATTGTTTGGATTCAATTACATATTACTTAAGATGGTAAACGATAGTACTTATGTATACATTCACTCGTCGCAACTTCAGTTGTTTCCGTGTACTTCGTGTACTCAACTAACCTCGTCCGTATAACGGAAGCGGCCATTGGAACTACTTTCAGAAACTTCAAATAAATAATTCAAAAATCTCCTTGACAACGTACAACTGAGATGCACTACATTAACAATGTTCATACAAGCTTAAATATGTTACATGCATTCTTGAAAGGTTGCTAGTTCTATGAAATAGCACTGTTATGTACACCACACTGAGTGAAGCGTCTCCTTCCGGCGAAGAAGTGTGCAGTGTAGACACATATCACCGACCGTAGTTCAGCCGAGGTTTGAATGAGAGTAACGGATTCATCCGAGGTTTGCCGATTGGGTATTCTTAAAATATATGTTCAATTTTTCAAAAATAATTTCTCTTGAAAATTAGATCAATTTTATGCAGTGCCAAAAATTGCTAGAAAATATTGCTGATGCAGCAAGGCTAATGTATATGTAAGACTTAGTTAATTAAGTCTTTGAAAAGCAACCTAATATAAAACATTTGCTTGTGTAGGAAAACCAGGGACAACTTACAAATCGTTCTCCCTATGACACAGCCAGGGTGAGTTAGGAGACTATATCTACATATGAACTATCTCCCCCTACAAAAATAAGGCTATCATTTTTGTTTTCATTTGAGCTTTCACATAATGGACTCCAGTTTATATATATTGACATCAATTTGCATATCCTGGTTATAAAACCTAGGGGAGATAGTTCAAAAATGTACCTGACTTCACACTTTTCTTTCTTCCACATTCTTTACTAAGAGTACCATGTATACAAGGCATTATACTAATGGCTACCTGTGTCTTATTAATGAAACTGTACCATCACAGAGTTATAAACTAATAGTATAAAACTTCACTGTGTTATAAGTAATCTCTTCACCTTAAATTAATAAACATATATTACCACAAGCATTATAAGTATTTGTATCGATCATGATAAAGGATCTGCATCACTAGGTACATTTCAATCCATGCATTTTTCATGTCTCATTGTTCTTTGAATGTACGGATGATTTTAGAATGCCCAGATAAGCTTAGAAAGTCTGGATTAACTTTGCACTTAGAATGGCCATATTAAAATCTGGACACTTTAGTTGTCAGGTGTAATTTACCTGCTTTATTGTACAGTAAAGTATGAAGGATTCTTGATACTGATCACATAGATCATTAATTTGTTTTATTTCATATCAATAATTACCCTGGTCGAACTCCACTGAATTTGTTCCGGAAATTGCGATAACTGAAGCGAGAGTACAAGAGACACGTTAATGTGACATCATAGTCAAGAAAAGTTCTATCGTTGCTAATGATAGTAATCAAATCACTTTGAGTGCTTAATAAACTGTATACTTTCTTGATTATTATAACATTAAAGTCCTGAGTCGACAGACACCTACATGTGCTTTGCACATATACCCTAAACTGGAGATTTAACCACCAGACAATATTTTATAATCCTATAAACCATACAGTAAAATAAAGCCGAAATCTCTATTAACATACAGTCTAGTCCACTATCATCCATACAGTAGCATGTCCGAAGGTAATATTTGCAGTCATTGTTATATTAAGTTTAAAAACCCAAACGATTCTGTTAATATGAGTTATGCTTTTATAAAACATTAATTCATGCAAAAAGACATAAACTATATGTCAAAAGGGATTTGCAATTTAATTATCGACATATCTGTTAGATGATCCGTATCGGACCTTGATAACGGCACTGATACGATTCATTTTAATTTAGTAATAAGTTTCATTTCGGGATATAACGAGTCGGAAACAAAGGTTGAACTTCTATTACAGTAGCTGTTTTGGTAATGATGATAATAGAACCAAAATCTGCTTATAAAAACAAGTATGTTGTGATTGCTTGTAATCTGTCTCGCTTCGGTTATCGCTATTTCCAGAACTAGTAAGTGGAGTTTGATCAGGGTGATAATTGTTAGTCAGCTAGATTAGTATACAAAAATGTAAATTTTTAGTATAATATTTTTATTATGTATTAATCATATACAGAATAAAAATATTTAGTAGAAATTAGCTGAGAGATCTAGTTTTTCCTATATTTAGTTGACTTTTATGTCAAGGTATATTTAACACCTTCGTTTTGGAGGTTTAACAGGAGTGATTTCCCTTCTGCCTCTGACATTACTTGATTGTTATTAAATCCTCAATCTCAAGTTTTCAGGGTACTTTGAATAACTGATCAAATGTGCATATTAAACATTCTTAATCAAGGATTCACTGGTGTCAGTTGTAAAATGGATGGCCGTCTATACAGGAACTTTATACTATATATAGTATTATATCCTGGACAATGTCATTAGAAGCATGTTATTACTATCACCATTACAGTTAAAAATTGGTAAAGACAATATCTTGCCCCTATATATGATAAGCACGCAGGTACAGATAATATCTCGCCCCTATATATGATAAGCACGCAGGTACAGACAATAAATATCTCGCCCCTATGATAAGCACACAGGTACAGATAATATCTCGCCCCAATGATAAGCACGCAGGTACAGATAATATCTCGCCCCTATGATAAGTACTGGCAGAGACAATATATCACCCTTGCAGTTAACACAGTTAGTACATACCAAATCTCACAGGCATGGTTAACACACGTACATACCAGATCTCACAGGCATGGTTAACACTAGTACATACCAGATCTCACAGACATGGTTAACACTAGTACATACCAAATCTCACAGACATGGTTAACACTTGTACATACCAGATCTCACAGGCATGGTTAACACTAGTACATACCAGATCTCACAGGCATGGTTAACACTAGTACATACCAGATCTCATAGACATGATTAACACTTGTACATACCAGATCTCACAGGCATGGTTAACACTTGTACATACCAGATCTCATAGACATAGTTAACACTTGTCCATACTAGATCTCACAGGCATGGTTAACACTTGAACATACCAGATCTCACAGGCATGGTTAACACTTGTACATACCAGACCTCACAGGCATGGTTAACACTTGTACATACCAGATCTCACAGACATGGTTAACACTAGTACATACCAGATCTCACAGACATGGTTAACACTAGTACATA